>JAJEKB010001023.1:247327-284356 GCA_022393335.1 Macrotrachela quadricornifera | reverse complement strand
TTTTTTTTTTTATTCAAAGTAAAAGAGGATTATATAAAAAGATATTAATGTTATTTTCCGATGGGCTTTTTTTTACTAGACAGCTTTAAATCAAATAAAAAAAAAAGAAACTTTTTCTTTTAATTCAATATTAAAAGTATTAATCGGTGTTGTTTTTTGTTTGATCTTATTAAAAATTTTAGAATTTATTCTCTGCGGTAATTTCTCGATTTTATGCAATGTTTCTGTAAATACACATTGAAATGTCGTCATTAGAAACAAATCTTTCAAATATTTAACCCAAAAAGGAAACATAAGCGTATTATTCTAATACAAAAGATGTAAAAAGACAATATTACCATGCACAGTGTTAATCATTATAATAATAGTAATGAATGAAGGAAAAAACACAAAAATTAAAAGACTTACGTATTTTTCATCACATGATAGAAATGACAGAATGACAATAAAATTCTATGCGTTTCTACTAAGAAAAAAAAAAGAAATCGAAGAGTATCATTGAGATACGAAATAGTTGTGTTTATAAATCTTTCATAACTATATTACCTAACTGTTATTTTTATCATGTTATAATATAACTCTCCCTATAACTTTCCAATTATTTTATCATCTAATAGATATAGCAAAATCTTGCATATTTCTTGCTTCGCTCGTTTATCATTAATAAACAAGTCAATTTCATAGTCTTGCCGTCTTTTTTTTCTCTTCATCGCTTATATTCGTTCCATGCCAGTTGTCATTAGCAAAGCATAACGACCACACGATGACGATATATTGTAACTATATACACTCATGTAGATAGACACTTCTTTAATCTTATTAGAACGCCTGAAGAACAAGAGAAAAAGACTGTTAGAAAAATAGAGCACAAAGTTCTATATTTATCGATCGAATATAGAAAATATATTTACTATACTTATAGAATGTGATGGAATCATTTTGATGAAATCAAATGATAAACGATGTAAAACAAGGACCATAAAGAACAGAAATGACTGTTTTTTTTGTCAATAATACATTAAAAGATCTTTTCTTTTTTCTTTTTTTCTTCTCTTTTAGTCGTAAATCTGAAGACACACAAAAATTAGCTCATCAATAGTCATCATCTTCTATATGCAAAAGAAAATGTTATCATAAGGGATTTTTTCTTTTTCCTCATAAATTTTTTCTAACCTACAAAATAATAATCCATACTCAAACAATTTTTTCTTTTTATTAGTAATACAATCAATCATTGACATACTTTGTCATTACTAGATTTACATTTTATTACGTTAAATAAATGACAAAATAATCTCGCTTATATTATGATTAATATCCAAATAAAAGAACCGTAAATGTTTTTCTTATTTCTAAGATTTTTGTTCTACTGTTTAACTTTGTGTGTTAGATTTTAAAGTTATTATGAAAATACAGTTAATGATGTGTGTATATACTATGTTTCTTAATTGCATAAGAGTACAATGTACGATAAAAATAAGAACAATAATATGTAATCCATTCTATTGTATTTTATTCTTCAAACTCTATTTATATATACGTACATATGGAAATAATATAGTAATCTATCTAACAAACGTTTATAGACAAATAAATGGATAACTATCATGCTTATACAAATACTAACAGATCGTCATAAATATTCAATGAATATTTTGCTAATTTGACACTGATAAATGACGAATGTTCCAACATAAACTAATACATGAAATACCATGCGAATAACGATTTGTTATTCATTATCAAAATAACAACATAGTTAGTGTGATAAACATTAAAAATTTGTATCATCATGCCAATTATATGACATAAACATTGTAAAAGAAAATGGCTAAAAATATATTTACATATACAAATGAGTATCATTGGTACATATTTATAAATAGTATCACAATTGTTAAACTATAATAACTATTTATTTTTTAATAGGAAAAAGAAAGAACTTGACAGACTAATTAATAATTAACAAAAAAATAACAAAGAATAATAATAAATTACTTTAGCTTTATCAAAATACAATTTATCAAATGAAATTTGGTTCAAGCAGCCGAAGAATTACAATATATAAACGGGTGGTCCAGATGTCCTGACTCGATTTGTATAGTAAAATGTCGTACCATTCCCTTATAAATCGATTCAGGACATCTGAGCCACCCCCTTTCATATACACTTATATGTAATTGAATTCGAGAACTTAGGATTACTAAGGTCAAAAAATTTAATAAACCAAATAAATATAATTCAATGTCTTTCTTATATAATTATAGTGTATTCTATTTTAAGACAATAACTAAACGTCAATGACCTAAGCAAAACTTTAACATTTCATGATAAAATTTTCATGCTTACATAATAAATAGATAATGGCATTTAATGTTAGTTTTTATTAATAAGATGTTAAGATAGGTACATATGTAATAATAATATTAACCAATAGAATCAAAGTTTTTTCTACTAATAGTTGAAAACAATAACTAGAGTAGATATATCGAATCATCATAAATTATATATGTTTGGTTGTGATATTTATAGAGTATATTTTTTTTAATTTAGTGGAAATTAATTTACTCATTGAGGAAAGAATAGAAATGTTGCATTATTACTATCACTGATAATAAATAATAACCATTAAAAAAAAGTAATAATATAAAATATAAATACAATAATAGGATTTATCAAATAGATTTCCATAGTTTCACGAAAGTATTAGATAGCTTTTATTTTCCCAACATAGAATGATACTAGTATAATACTTTTTAAATATTTGAAAAATAAAAGTTTTGTTTTATTAATAGAACTATTAATAATACCGAATCAATGCTACACATTAGTTATTCTATATAGTATAAGAGATTTCTTTTTCATTTGTTCATTTTAATATATTAAACTTCTTAAATATCGATTCCAAATTTATGTAAATAGAAATAAAACAAAAATGCAATCTTACACATGTGTATATAATAAAATCTGCAATCTATAGAATTGAAAAATATTTCATATTTTTTTAGTAAATGAATAAAGATTGTATTCAATAAATTTGACTAATATTTGTATAATTATTTATATCATAGTAGTGCTATATAATAAAGATTAATGGATAATAGGAAAGATTTTTATTTCTATTATAAAGAAGAATATAAACAAAACAAACCGCTACTGAAGAATACAAATGTCTAATATACTATCGAGTACTCCAGAAAAAATGGATCATTTTTACTTCCAAATTTTCTCTATATCGTATTGATTCGTACTTGTATACTTTTTTTTACCAAAAGATGCGCTGTGGAATTCTCTATTTGAATATATATGAGAGTGTTTGATTGCAAAGGCCAATATAGAATAATGGAGAAAAAATATTGTGAAACTTCAATATATCGAATTTTCTAAGTAAAAAACTAGTTTTCGTCTTTTTAATTTTTGGCAATATGGTAGAATAAGAAAAACTAGTTGGCTATTTTATAGCACTGAAATGACTCTTTTCTAGAGGCGATTAAAATTTTTTCACATTATAACATACCGCATAAGAGAAAGAATTCTTTTGGCAGATTCTAGAAAAATTACATTTTTGAATAAGTATCGTCGAGACATTTAGGAAAACTCATAAACGTAGATTAAAGAATAATCTCTCAAGATAATCATCTTTGTTTACGTTCTTGTGAGGAATTCTACGACGCAGGTTTTGGTAAAAAGTATAGAAACAATGTTTGAAACTATGTAAAAAAAATTGAATATAAAATGACCCATTTCTTCTGGACCATCCGATATATACTTTTTCGTGTATTCAGCATTTCGCAGAAGACAACCAAACAATATTTGTTCAATAAATAACATTTCTATATCAATACCTTACCTGTTCTTCGTTTTCTAAATTGAAAAGATCTATAAATGAAAATTCATCTATGTCTGTCTGTCTGTCGGTCTCTCTGTCATATTGTTAAAATGATCATTTAGTACCTATGGCACAAATAATCATCAGATGATGATGGCTTGAACGACCGTGAAGGATAGTATAAGGATCATATGTAATCATTAGGATTGAAAAATTAACCGATCAGTATAGATAATGCATAGTAATATAATGAAATGATGAGTATTGCTCAGTTATCTAAGTATAATTGAGATGTAACTCACTGCTATATAAATGAGTAGATGGGTTATCCATACATTAATATTTGATAAATGAGTCTGAACACATAATATTATAATAAACAAAAGTCATAATCTATAGATAATATTTTATAATTTGTTTCGAGGTTAAATATCGTTAGTCTAAACTAATTGCAACAAAATCATGTTGCTATTATCTATAATTTTATTATAATTATCGTTTGAATGATGTACATAAATAACAGTAAGAATGTAACAAAAATGCCTTCATATCAATGCAATATGAATACGCAAAATTATATCATGTTTAGTTATACGACATTATTTAATCTATACAATTTTTGTTAATCATAATATTATATGTCAAGACCCATTTAACAAATTTATATATTTGGATAATTCACGTATTCATTAACAGAGGAGTGAGCAACAATCTATTCATATTAAATAACTTAGCATTGCTCATTAACTTTAACTAATATTATTCGGTTAAAGCGAATCGTAGTGACTAGACAATTTTTATAAAATTTTATATCATCCATTGAAAATTTAGTTAAAATAGAGACGAATACGCACAAGTAAATTTCTGTTTATATGTACATGCAACTATGCCCGTATCGTTATTTTATTCTAAACTATTGTTTTCACGTATTGTCGGTGATAAATGATAATAAATATTACTTAATTATAAAAAATAATGGTAACATAGTATATCTAGGGAATAATAAATGATACATATTTTTTGCTATTATATAATAACTCGTTCGATGATGTTATAAACTATGATAATGACTATTTTATCAATTAGAAAATGTTGTAGATGTTTTTTGTGAATTTTACAAATTTTCCAAAAGAAACTAAAGAATACCAATCTTGAGACGAAATTTCATGACTCTTCTCCCTATTACAGATCTTAGCAATTGAGGTAATGACCAACGGATATATGTTCCTAGCAATGGGTAGATGATTTGGCGAGTGTTAAGGAATAAATTTCTCTAGTAATGAGAGAGACGTTTATTCAAAAGCAATTTACAATTTGGTCCAGGACCAACCATAGTACACACATGATTAATATCAATTGTATTTATACACTACTATAGCACTCTATCATAACACAATATATAATATTTGTCACTCCTTTATTAGATCAGCTAGTTCTACAACGAATAGAATATGTCAGTTCCACATTTTATCTCGAAATGGCGTCACATTGATAAGATTTGTTCAATGATAGATCAATTAGTTGATTTTTTTTTCATTTTTTAATAATTTATTATATTAATTAGATTCTGTTTTGATTAGTATTCTCGTTTGTATCTATCATCTTTTGATAAATATTAAAAATTATTCATTTCTTCATCATAGTTTCTTCAAATTATGTTAATATGAAAAATAAATGTAGTTCCATTTGAGTATAGTTTTTTGAAAAATCTTATGATATATTTGCACACATATATATAAATAAGAAAAAAAATTATTCGAATGCGTCAGATGGTTTATATTAACTATATTCAAATGCAAATGTAGAATTTTTATTTAATATCGATTACTTACATTACATGAAGTCTGTATTTAGAAAATTCTTTTTTCTTTTGTTGTAATGATTTGTTAGAAAAATATTTCTTTTTCTTTACATATATGATACAAATTAAATTATTTCAACTCTATATTTAATTAATATTATATTTCTCTTTTTAGTTTATATTTAAATATAATTTATGAAGGAATCGTATTAGTATAAAGAGATTTATCAATTTTATTGAAAGAAATTGAAGGATACGAATGACGAGGAATTGTATGATTATCT
Organism: Macrotrachela quadricornifera; assembly: GCA_022393335.1. Lineage (NCBI taxonomy): Eukaryota > Metazoa > Rotifera > Eurotatoria > Philodinida > Philodinidae > Macrotrachela > Macrotrachela quadricornifera. Next base: position 278,442 of record JAJEKB010001023.1, on the reverse strand, counting down.
AGTAATTTATTTGTTTGATTATCATTTATTTTAATATCAGGAACAAGATTTTTTATTGTTGTATTTGTTTGATAATATGGATATTTTATTGTAGGTAATACTTGATGTATTTCATTATCTAATTTAAGATTATTATAATGTTCATTAATATGACATATTATATAAATTGTCCATATACCAAGTAAAAGACAAAGACAACCTAAAATAATTTCTGAAATAAGTACAGGCATAAAAGATAATGCTGTTCGACTAATAATTTTTACACAACCACGTTGTTCATCTTGATCAGCATAAATCATTCGATATTTTTCCTCTCGATTACACTCAGCTGATTGAGAATATTCTTTAGTCCATGTTAAATCTTGTGTTGTACAACAATCATTACTATTTTCAATTTTAAGAAGTTCATCACGTGCTGATGTTTCTATATTTAATTAATTTTTTATTCATAATAAGAAAAAACAAAGAAGAAATTTTTTACATACTATTATGAATAATAAAATCAACAAGTAATCGTTCAATATCAATAGGAAAATTATCTACAATATTTTGAACAAAGCCAAGCATTATAACACCAAGAACAATAAGACCAATACCTAAAATAATATTTGAAACAATAGAAATAATCAATATTTCTGTTCGACCATTAATAAGAACAGCAATAAAACAAAGTATTGATGATACACATACAATAACACTCATTATAATAGCTATTGTTGGAAATGATTTATTGATTTTATTTGTTACATAATCACGTTTTCGTTCACGATTTATTAAACTTGCATCACGTTGTAATCGATATAGACTTAAAATAAATGTAATTAAACCTGTAATAATTACTAAACAGCTAAGAGAATATAATATGTAATTTCTAGACGTATGCTTTATGAATGACATTATACTATCGATAGATTATTAAGAAGAAGATGAAGAAAAAAAACGCGCTGAATATATAAAGAAGATTATGTATTAATGAAAATATTAATTAGAAGAAAATTAATTGTATATGTTTAATAGAGTTTATTAGAAATATTTTTGCTAAACTAAATGAACTTCATTTTATATTTGTATAGTAGTCTTGAAAGGTTTTTTTTTGTTCTATTCTTATTATCACTCTTTATGAAAAGAATCAACCGTTCATAATTGAACTATAACAAAAAACAGAAGAAGAAGAAGAAGGCTATAAAAACTATTCACCGGGAAATAGAAATAAAAGAGATGATTATTTATTTCCGTTTTCTTTCAACTTCAAAATATATAATATCAGCAATAATTATTTCTTTCATATTATTTTTACATTTAATAATTGATAACCTTTGGTATTTCTATATTTTTTTTCTAAAATGAATCCAAATGTCTTCTTTTATTTTTGGTTTTTATTTAATCAATGCCTAATGAGATCATGAATATTCGTGCTTATAGACAGAACCGACACTTGATTAAACAATAGGATAAGCCTTTGACTCTTTTGTGGTTTGGGATATTTGTTCTCATTTTTTTTCCTTTCCCTGCCATCTTTCTCTTGTCATCCTATTGATTGAAGTTGTGGTTACTATTTTAAGAGGATGACTTTTTTTTCATGAACGATAAAACGACAACATAGAAAACAGGACGCTGAAAAAAAACCTAATAGACAAGAAGAGAGAAATGAGGAGGAGAAAAAATGCAAAGAAAAATAACGAATAGCAGAATGTTAGGGCTATTATAATACTTGTTGCATACATTCTCATTTCTTGGATGATGAACGTGCTTCTCGGATTTTCTTTTACAGTCGTCGGCTAGTAGTGAACTCCGTATATATGTTTGCTCTAGGTTTTTTTCCTTCTCTATTTCTGTTCTTTTTTTTCTTTTCCTTTTTTTTTTGCTTTCTATCTAAGTTTGACAAGAAAATGAGAGCGAACATTCTTCTACCATTAGCCATTGTAGATTGTGTTCTTTCCCTTTTATTTTTTTTTTTTTTGTCAGATATAAGTTAGAACTTTATCTTGTTATTAAGAAAAGCCAACAACTAATGGATACTAATACTGAAGGTATATTTTTCTTTAATGTAAACTTTTATTATTATTATTATTATTATTATATTGAGGTCATACACCAATGACACCAATTAATGAAAATGTTTGTCTTAATGTTTGTACAAATAAAGATGATTTTGATAAATTAAAACAAGGTTTAACATTACTTGAACAAGCAAAAATTTATGATCATAATCGAGATTATTATGCTGCTATACGACATTATCGTGATGGTGTTGATTATTTAATGGATGAATTTATGTCTCGTCAATATGCTAATGAACAATCAAAAGAATATCTTCGAGTTAAATGTCACAAAATTTTAAATCGTGTTGATATATTAAAAAAATTAATAAAACAACAGGAACATGAAACAATACAAGAAGCTATAAATAATTCTGAAGAACAAAAAGAGATTAAATCTTAATCTCTATATATCTATATGTGTTTTTTTATAAAAAAAAATTAAAATTAAAAATACCAAAAAAATAATAAATTCTTGTCTCGTGTTTCTTTTTTCATTTTGTTCGGTTTTTTTCTGCTAGATTTGTTTGAATTGTAGATGAAATATATATAAATTAAATGGATACAACTAATATATATGATTCATCTAATAATATTCCAATAGCAATACCATATCAATCAACAGCACCAATAATACGTTTATCAACAACAGAAGAAAATGAATTTGTTGCTCGAAATCAATTTCGTTTAGCATTAATATTTAGTGGATTATGGCTTTCATATTGTTGGTGGCTTTCTGAACGATATCGTTTTGATTTTGGACGATATACAACAATTATCCGTCTTTTATTTTGTATAATACATGTATTAACTGTATGGAAATTTTTTCAATATATTATCAAAATTGCTTTTCGTTTATATCGTTTGACTAGACGAATACGAGCAGCTTTACCACGACATTTAACTATGGTTGCATTATCACTTGTCTTATTTGCATTATTAACATTTGTTCTTAATTTTAAACAATTTTTAAGAGAAGCATTTGCGATAGTGGATTAATGTTTTCTTTTCTTTTTCCTTTTTTTTTTTTTCTAAATCTATTTATTTATTTATTTATTTTTGTGTTTAAAATATTTGAATATGTAATTTTGTCATGTTGTTGTTGTTATCATTCTTGATTGTTTGATAACAATAAGTTAGATAATTAATTATTGCAAAAAAAGATATGCAATTTAATATAGAATAGAAGAAATAACAAATGAAAATTTCCAAAAATTATAGTCAGATTTTTACATATAGAATAAACTTTATCATATATAATAATAGATCTTTATTCATCAAAGACTATCTGTAATTTCAAGACATGTAAATATATTAAATGATACGTATTTTTAAAACGATAAGTAGACATATTCGAACAAAATATATGGAGTAATGAGTGAGTTATAAAGAACTGATCGATTTTATCCTCGTTTTTTAAGCAACACTACTACACTCTGAAGATTCTATTATTAAGCGCATTCGATAATGAAATTTTCACCCTACAATACTGGCAATTGTCGTTCTCGAATAAACGTTCTTCTTGTTGGGATGAAAGCCAAGCAGAGAATAAATATTCGATCGTTCAACTTCGACGATCAAAAGATGGAAAATTGGATGACGAACTTTTTCCAGTAATGGTTATGACGAAATTTTAATTATACTAGACAAATTTTGCATAAAATAATACATTTTTTTTATGTGCGATTCAGAATAGTACAACTTACATTAGGAAAAACATTTTCATTCGCATGTTCTGACTTAAAAACTGTATCAGTGTATCCAAAATTTAACTTCACATCCGAGTGAACGGGAACAAATGTTTTAGAGATCAAGATTGATATATGATAAAATGATTTTTCTAAATGCTTTAAAAAATAGCACTAAATATTGTTTCTAGAACGCTTCTCTTGAACGGCTGCTCTAGGAATCTTGAAAAGCTAGCGAAAATATAAAGTAGAAAGTTCGGTAATTTCTATTTTAAATGTTTTACTTTTGTCATCAAAATTGGTGAGTATCACCTTAGATAAATCAAAATATACCTTCTGAAAATAGTAGATCACCGTTGAACAATTGAGTATTTGTTCTCTCTTTAGAATTCACGTTGACAACAAGAACTTTTCTGAGAAACAAAAACATTTGTTTTGTAACTTAGAATGAAAGATTGTCTTTCGAAAAAGTTTAAAATGAAACCTCTGAACGGATGATACGTTGCTCAAAAAATGATAATAAAATTGACCAGTTCTTTATAATATACTTATTATATATAGGCTGGCTTAATAATTAACTAAGTGATAGAAAGTTGTTATATTCACGTTTAGACTTAACACTTTAGCTGTGTAATATCAGTTTTCATGAATGCATTTATCAAGGACTTTTTTTGTATAATTCGAATTATAATTAGATTATTTTATTCGAATAATTAGTAATGCATAATAAATATAGCACCCTCACCCTCTCGGAAAAATTTGCTTAAATTTAAAATCCTTGTAAGAAATTGTAATTTACCATTACGCATACATATATTTCATTTATATTTGCTTTCATTCTATTAGCACACTTGAAGACGCACATATCGCCTTTCTAGTATATTCAGGTGCAATTTTTTCTCTCTCTCTCTTCTATTTCTTTTCATTGATCGTGCATGATTTCTTTTTGATAATTTCCTGTAAGTTCTTTCTTCTCGATCGCATTTGTATATATACATCTGGCACCATTGACACAATATATTAGTATATACGATCGATCATTATATGATTTAAAATCGATAAAAACTCGACGATCTATCAGGCCAACATCAAAGAAAATAAAGTAAGTTAGTTTGATGTGATTTTACGATCAAATCTAGAGCAAAAAAGAAGTTTTAAGTTTTCTAAAAAAAACCCTGTAGCCAAAAAGGTGATTCAAACCAGTTGATCTTTGGTTAATGGTAGAACTATATTTAAGTTTTCGTATGGATGATATAAGCAAATATTTTGTTTTAGTGGGTCTTATATTGCTGTGTATAGTATTTATCTGATTTTTGTGTTATTGTTGTCCTGTCTCTAAGGTATTTTGTGCTTGTTCTTGTCCTTTGTCATATTGTGTTCGAGTGAGTCCACCTTATATACTGTTTAACTATTAGTTTGTCTAAGTTATTTAACATCATATTTATGTGATATTCTAATTCTGTTTATTGTATTCTTTTCTTTATAACATCTTTCTATTTTCTTGCTTTCTCTTCTCGCTTTGTACTGTCAGGATCCTTTGATTATAGATTTGCATAATAAAAAAAAAAATATTTCCATTAAATATTATTACTGACTTCACAAAAAAGGCACGCACACATTGTCAAATACGCAAATATATATATATATATATATTTGCGTATTTCATGATAAATAGGAGTTTTTTTAGATGAAGTCATTAATGACACTGAATGGAAACAGGTGCTGACATTATCCATACGATAGAAAATTTTGAATAAAATTCTACTATTAACCAAGAAATTAGCAGATTTGATTGAATTTAAACAAGATACCAATCTTTTTGTCACCTAGTTATTTATGGCTCATCTTATATATTAGCTTTTTAGTCAAAGGTAATAAATTAAAACATATTTGACTTAATCAAGTTAATGAGACAAGAATATTAACAAATAAATCGAGACTTTTATAAATTACTTTAAAAAAATAGTTTTAATTTGATTTCTGAATACTTTTTTTACATAATGAATCTCGAAGTATCAGATTGTAATGCGCAAAACTATCGGTAGGAGAATATAATTAGATAGTTATGTGTATGTAAATATACAGATATAGAATCTTCTATCTTGAAACACAAGTATGATGGCATTACTAGAAAATCTTTAGATCAATATCTAATATATGAATTTTTCCTAGCATTAACTATTGGAACTATTTAAATTTCGACTAAATCTGTCTGGTTTATTAATCACTTAAAAGATTTCGTTACTATTCGATGCTAGATCTAGAATTGAATCAAGAATATGAAATTTATCTGAATATAGAAAAATTTCATATATAATTAAAAAGATAAAATTTTTATTGAATAATTAATTCTTATAATGTGTGTGATATCACATTTCTTATAATCGTTTCTTCAGATCATTATTTATTTATTTTCGTATTTTAATTTTACCTAATTTAGAACTCAATCATTTCTAATAAAGATTAATGCTAGAATATACAGATAAAGCTTTTCTTCCACTATCTATTTTAATTGTCATAATTATCGTCATAAGTAGAAATCAACAATTATAAAAAGTTCTAGCGATTTAACTTGATGCATTTATCGATATTATAACTGGTAGTAATGGCAGAATTAGGTCTAAACGTATACCCAAATTGCATAATAATTTACTCGGTATTTTTTAAGAAAGTTTTGCCTATTTAAGTGTTTCATTTTTTCATATTAAGCGATGCAGTAAGTTTTTTGGTAAATAATAAATAAAAAACACATGTAGAAAAAAGAAGCAAATAACAAAAATCATAATTCAATTTTCAATAAACTAGACAATAATATCTTCAATTCAACTGATAGATGTGAGAAAACGGTTTGTTTTTAATTTAAAGAAAATTTTTATATTCATCTTTTTATATAAAAACTATGAGAACAATAATATCATTGTTAAATACAAAATATAATAAGTACAGAATTTTTTACAAACATTCAGTGACATTAGTCAAATGCAAATGAGACTTTATTAACTTGAGTTCCCACGTAGGAATGTATATCAATAGAAAATGCAAGAAATCATAAGGAAAATCGCACGTTATATTCAACATATCATATTGACTAGTTGATTTCAACACACAAACATTTAGTATACAAAAACTAGAAGAGTGTATGATTTTTGACATCATTTTCTAGCGTAGTTATTTGATAAATATTCAGATGTAGATACTTCAATATATTGAATAATTATTAGGTAATACTTCTTTCCACTTATCTATAAGTAGTAAACAATTAAAACTTTCACACAGTGACACGTTATAAGTAGTGCACTTCAATTGAATATTTCAAAGTTCATCATTGAAGGAAAGAGCAGATGGTAAATATAGATCAGAATTATATGACATATAACACGGTAACATGATACTTGATTCTCTTCCATTTGAGCCCTGACGGATGAGCCTCATAATACTTGAGCTCTTCATATTTGCGTCTTTCACAGGTAAGTTTTGTTGAAAGAGCAAAAGAGGCAAACCTAAGTAAAACATCTTGTGCGTGAAGTTTTGACCAAGATACAAGATACCGAAAAGTTAACAGATTTTGAAAATTTAGACACGACGACGTTATCATCTAAGTGTGTCTCAATCAGCTGCAAATTTAGCAAACACTTGTTTTTTTTTTGCAGAGGTTTTATGAAGTCTTTCAAGCATCTTATTGAAAGTCTTATGTAATTTTGTACTAGATTTTCCATTGTGAAAACAAGCTTTGTGTTGAAGCTAGAAGAAAAAATTATTTTACCTCCTCCAATTTTACTATACTTGAAGCACTTCAATGTATAAAGATTTTTTGATTATTTCTCTTGGAAAGTATGACATTGAGGGGAAAAAACCATCAAATCTTCGAAAAGCTTTTGTACTCCCTTCCTTTATATAATCTTTTCTTAATAATTACAAGAAATTAATAGTTGTTATTTTACTAAGGTTGAAAACCAGCAAAAGTTGAGCAAATATATATTTTATTTGAAAAAAAAATACTTTTTGTGTGTTAAAAATTGGAAAAAAAACTTCAAAAATTCATAATCTAGAAAAATTCGCATTTTTAGGAAAAACTGTTTTGATTTTCTATAAAGAACTTGCCGTAACTTTCAAAGATTTTTTTACATAATCTACTTAATACCTTGACTTTAGAGCTATAGTTGCTGATCATCTAACTCTTGTGCATTCATTTAAGAGATGTCGTTTTTATTAACTACTTAAAAAAGTCGTTTTTTCCATGAGAAAAATAAGAAGATAATTTTAAATAAAGATATAGTTGTTAATTCATCACTATTCGATTCGTTGTGTCGAAATGATAAAAGTTAAGCATTCTTTTCGTTTAACTCACTTTCTTTCTTAAAATATAGTATTTGATTTGATGAAATCCACAGTCAACTACCAATGACATAGCTTCAAAAACAGCTTGTGTTTCACTATTGATCTTTTAGTTTTTGTATAAATTAAAATGAGCCATGATTTCAATATTGTTCCTGTTAAGGGACCCATGAAATACTACTAAATTGTTTGAACAGTTTAACCCTTTGGGGACGAAATTACTTTTGAGAAAAAACATCTTTTCGAAAGTCTGACACAATGCTCTTACTAGAAATAACGTGAATAAGGGTACCGTACAATAGATAGTGTAAGTACTATGATAGTCATAGATCCATGACCGACAATACCATTTTTGCCATTACGATGGCGTAAGAAACATTCTTAAGTAAAAGAGTGCTTGAATGAGAAGCGAAGTACATATATGTGCCTCGCATCCTCAAAGGGTTAACGATTAACTTTATTCGCACATTCCAATCTAAAACTCGTAGTTAAAAGCATTCACAAATAATCTTTAGTTTTTCAACACTTTTCCCAACACTTTGGAACGAGCTGTATTGAAATCATGACTCATTTTAATTTATACAAAAAGTAAAAGATCAATAGTGAAACGCAAGCTTCTTTTGACCAATATCATTAATGGTGGCCTACAGATTTCGTCAAACGAGATGATATATTTTACGAAAGAAAATGAGCTAAATGAAAAGAATGCTTAACTTTCATCAGTTCGACACAGCGAATCGAATAGTGGCGAATTAACAACTATATCTTTACTTAAATATATCTTCTTTTTTTTCTCATGGAAAGATTGCTCTTTGGAATAGTTAATAAAAACGACATTTCTTAAATGAATGCACAAGAGTTGAATGATTAACAACTATACAGCCAAAACAGCTAACGGTCAACCAATATGATTGAAGTAGGAGTTAAAATTCAGCAAAATTGGACCATACCAAATTGTAGAGCATACTTTTCTATATATGACACTATCTTTTGTTTTATTTGTCGATGCTTATTATACGAAAAAATATGGACAAAACATAATTGTGGATCGATTGTTATTAATGGAGGATTCGGCATGGTACGAGAAGAACGTATACAATATGAGAAGGAAAGTGATAACCATCATGTATCTTATATAATTTTGAAGCGCAGAACCTGGGCTTTATTTTCGCTTAGGTAAAAGCTTCTCAGACTATTTCTGCTATGAAAAAAATGTCTTCGAAAAACTGGAACAAATCTATGTCCGTGCGTTACCGAAAAGCAAGTTTAGTAAATATTTCGGCCAAACTAAATCTATTTATTTGTAAACTCATACCGATTCTCTGGTTACTTTCCATGGGCTGTCCAACGAACATAAGGTTTTTGGTTTTCATCCAAATTTATGTCTGTGTGTTACTTCATGTTTTTTAACACCTCACTCATTTTTCAAGATATCGGAATTTTCTTCTCAGCAATAGATAGCCCTGATTCCAAGCTACAAAATCTTCTTTCATAAAAATCCTCATTGCAGGTAAGTTCGTAGATTTTAGCAGTTCTTTCACATCGACTAAGAACCGAGGGCCTTTTTTGTCTGTGCGTTACTCACTACTATTTTACCCATAAAATCCGAATGACTGGACATTTCGGGCTCAAACTTACCGATGTTGTAGAACTTATCTATCTACATGTGTGGTGAAAATTATAAGTCTTTATCTCTTACCGTTCTCTAGATACTTTCTTTCCAAGATGAAAAAACGTCTGTGCGTTATCTGCGTTTTGGCCGTATAGTTCTAAAATCAAGATATCAAGTAGATTAATCAGAAAATCTTTGAAAATTATGGCAAGTTCTTTATAGAAAATCAAAACAGTTTTTTCTAAAAATGTTAATTTTTCAAAAGTATAAATTTTTGAAGTCTTTTCAAATTTTTAATATACAGAAAGTAGTTTCTTCAGATAATATATATATATTCAGATCTAGCTCATCGAGCTGCGTCAAACCATGTAGAAAAATAAAAGAAAAATAATTTGTTCAACTTTTGCAGGTTTTCAACCTTAGAAAAATCATAAATAAAAAAAAGTACCTTCTCTTATAAGGTATTAAACGTATATCATAAAATCTATTAAAAAAAATTAGACCTGAATTCGATATGAAATATTAATCTTATTTTATTAAAATAATTAAAAAAAAAAAGAAGGAACTTTAATGAAGATTTCATAGAGATGAGTTCGTGATAATCTCTTGGATTTATAATAATCAATAAAATAAGTAGAAAAAAAAAAAGAAGAAATGGAAGTGTCTTTTGCATCGTAGTAATCTGCAAAAGGAGTATGTAGGTCATAATCATAAAAGATATCAGAATACTTCAATATTTTAAAAATGCTAATAATCAGTCATCCACCCACTACATTTTTCAAGGGTCTAATATCTTAACAAAATTACAAATGAAGGTAATTTTTAAAAGTAATGAAGTTTTTTAAAAATTTAAAGAACAAATGTGTTGCCTAAGAGAATGTTAATGTATCATGGTAGAGTTGTAAGCACAGGTAATAAATGACATTTAAATGATAATTCTATTAGAGATGAAAGTATTATTTAGTAATAGATTTAGAATATAAAAATTTTATTTAATTTAATTCTTCAATAAAAAAGAATCTAAATATTTCATTCGCTATAAGACTGAGAATATTATCATTGACATAATGATCGCATTTACGTCATTAGTATTTATTGTGAATCTAAATAAATGGTCTTTTAAAACTTTCAGCTTAATCTGCCATCATTCTTTTTTAAATAGATTTATAAATTCTTTAATAGCTTTTTATTTAGTGAAAATTATATATTGAAATTATTCATATAATAATAATTTGCCTTTTCTTTTCTATTAAGAACTATATATTAGTTCATGTGAATCTGAATATGGTAGACTGCATAATATGTTAAATTTTCCATTTCCATGTGCTATTTTTTATCAATACTTTAGAGACATAGAAGAATTGTCAAGAACCATTCAAAATATTGTCTACAACAAACATTATTCATACATGTTCTATATTTAATGTATAAAATAAATTGATTTCAATTATTATTAAATTTATGAAAAAGAATAGAATAGTAGTTTTTTTCAAATGATGTAGAATACTTTTCAAAAGCCTGAAAAATAAAAACATTTATTAGATTTTAATAAATATATAAATGTAAAACGAAACGAGAAGAATACTAATTAATATTCACATGAAAAATTCGTTAAATTGTATATGCAAATAGAATCAACGTGCTTTATTGAACACGTGATAGGCATAAGAGTTGCATGTTTCATACTATAATTAAGATTTCATCCATTTATTTTCTTCTTCGTATTCTTGCTATATAGTTTGCATGCGATAATGTTACTTACTATTATTAGTTTGAATCAGAAACGTCGAAATATCCTTATATTAGTTTTCTCTTTTTTTTTCTGTTTCATTGTTTTATTGATTTGGAATAAAAATAGTAAATTTTATCATTTTGAAATTATTTACAGATAATTTTAGATTCAGTATAATATTTACTGGTATTTTGAAGAAATATTTCATAAAAATACCTATGTTATGATCAATTAATGATATAAATTGTATTAAAATTTTTTCTATTTTTTCTAACCTTCGGCTATCTTACCCAAAGCGACAGTGTACATAATGCTTATATACTATCTGAATTCAATTAGTATTAAAAAAAAATGAGCTTTCTATTCGAGCATAATCTATTCAATATATTGAATAACATTAATCTATAAAGCAGATTCTAGAATGTCCTTCTTAATCATTATATATTGAAGAATACTATATAATGTTAGTTTCTATTTAAAAATATAGATATTACTGTTCAAGATCATTGAAGTACAAAAAGCAGTCATTAGAAGTTGCATTGTTTTTCATTCAAACATTGACAGTTGGTTTCGGTAAAGTTCAAAAGTAATTACTTTGTTTTCAGATGAATAAATTTTTTTAATCTTAAGCGACTAAAAAATATATCATTGTTCTATTTTACTCTTCTATAAAACAAAGCATTAAATCACTAACCCGGTATTAGTCAATCAATAATTAAACGAATTGTTGACAACACATACATATTTCTTTAAAATACAAGAAAAGTGTTTTTGTGTAAATGAATAGCAAGTAGAAGCAAAAGAAAATCTCAAGATGATTTACATTCTCATCGTCATTGAAGATTTGTTTCCGACTCACATATATAATCTCTATATTTTTTTCTTCAATATTGTCCGCAAAAAAGTTTTATTAATAAAAGGAAATAGAATAGAGAATAGCATTAATAAAAAAAAAAGAAAATGGAAATAGTTATTTACATAGCTGTTTAATCATTATGAGTATTATATTATATTGTAAATATAATTGCTAATGAATTCTTTTACTGAAACATTCATAAGTTTGTAATTTGATGAGTTATTCATAGAAGCATATTTTTCTCTTGAATTTGAATTTTATCATTAATCACTGTAAATATAAACTAAAACAGATATTGTGGTTTTCTCTGGGGTATAAACTTTGTTGGAATTCTATTTAGTATTATACTTATCGATTATATAAATAAGTGTTTTCATTTAGGCTATTGATAAATGTGAAAAATGCATCGAATGATCTATTATAATATAAGCTTTCATCGTCGATTAACATCCGTCTCTAAGTGTTTATATAAAAAATAAAAAAAGTATTCAAGCGAATGATATATAATGTGTTTTTTTCTGACGCATTCATTTCGCTTTTTTAATGATATAAATAAGGAAGAATATTCAGTAATGAGATATGGCATACTATGTTTTTAAGCGTATTAACTATCAAAATAGAAAAAATAGATAAAATAATCTTCTTATTGTAAAATATAAAACGAGAAAAGTGAATCTGTTTTATAACAGGTTTCCTTTTTAATATATTTAAGAAAAACGTAATAAGGTTATATAAAACATTATGCCCTTTTATATGATTTAAAATAAGACAATCAGCATATGTCTTATTTTGATTATAATACATTAAATGTTTTTTTTCCAGATAGTTTAAATCTTTGACGTTAGTAAATAATTTATATTTGTTTTCTTTCAATACTGCTATTGAGTTATATGTACCTGAATGTTTGAAAAAAAATATTTATTAGATAATAAGAACTATAAGACAATGTCATTTTTTATAAATTTATTGAATGAACTATAAAAAAAGAATTGTTCTAGATAAATTACGATAATAAGAATAATAAATCCGATGAAATATATATTACTTTAATTACGTTTTAGGATCGGTCTCCTACCGTTTTCCATTCAAAACCGATAAATAGCAAGAAAAATTACCTTTCATAGCCTAGCAAACTAATATTTTATAAAAAAAAAAAGAAGCGAGAAAGAAAAAGGACATTATTTTCAACGCATAGAAACAAAGAGAAAGAGAGAGAAGAGAGATTTTTCTTATCAAAAAAAGTTCTTTTTTTTTCTTTTTCTTTTATTCCGTTAGACAAATGTGCATGTTTCCTTTATGAGAAAAGACTTAGTATGATTTAGTTAAACGGCGTCAAAATTCATTTATCATCAACACTTATAGTTCCAAATGTGAAAAAAAGCATTCTATTTTATGAATGATAATTCATAACTGTTTCACGCTTGTTCCCTTTATACTATACAAAAATTTTCTAAAGGTAAGATATATATATATTTATAGATACCTATGCTACTCAAACCTGAAATATCTATTTATTGATTGTAGAGATAAATATTATAACATATGTTGATAAATTTTATTTTTTAATTGAAATAATAAAATAAACGGAAGAATATTCATTCAGTTACTAGTAATAATCCGAATATTGTTTATATTAGGTAAGGAATAATTGACACTGATCATCATTATAATTGAGCTTATTATATTATTGATAATACTCATGATGTATAGATACAAAAAACAAGATACAGAAAGAAAGAATAAAATAGCATAAACATCGTTTTCTTAATTGTCAAAAGAAGATTGATGAGAAATCCAAAAATAAAACTGCATCTCTTCATAATCATTCACATACATATCACGTACTATTGATTATCATATGAATAGTTTCTCTTTTTCCCTACCAATTACTAAAAACAACATGCTCTTGGAAGATTTATTATTTCTTTAAATTTTCTTGTTTTTTTTTTCTTCTTATATCACGTTTTGAGCAACTTATTTCATAAGTATAAAAAATAGTTTAACACGTTCATTGTATTCAAAATAAGCTAAAAAAAAACAGAAGAAAAGATTACTTTTATTTTTTTTTTAGATGAAAATGAATATAAGTACAATAACTGTAACACTACTAAACAATGATTCGTTTAATACCCATATGCGTTCTGTTAGTTTTATTCTATCATGTACAGGACTTATATTTAATTTATTATTAATAATAATATTTTTATTAATTGGTCGTCGTAAATGTGCAACATATTTTTTATTACAATTAATGACAATATGTGATTTTCTATATTGTACAGTTTATTTTAGTATTATGGTAACACTTGATCAATATTTAAATCTAATAAATCATCAAATATTATGTCCATTATCATTCTTTCTAACACCATTTACATTTACTGGATCAACTTTATTACTATTAGTTTGTCTATTACATTTTATAACAAATTTTGTACGTAAATATGATACTGTATTAGGTCAAATAAGTGGACGTCTGTCCGTTGTATTCGTTTTGGCATTTATTATTATTCGAAGTGTACTTAGTTCAACATCTATTGAATTAATAAGACCTGATCCAGATGCACCACATATACTATTATGTACTATTGATATGAATACACCAACAATAGTTGCAACAGTACAAAAATTTAATCATATTTTTTCTGAAGTAACTGATATACTTGTTTATATCGGATGGATTATTATTATAATAATATATATTATTAAATTAATTCGTTCTAAAAAATCTTCTTTATATGATCAAACGGAAGGAACATTAATGGTTAAACCACATTCATTTTCATCATTTTTAAGTGTTAATAATATTAATAATCATGGACAAATTAATATTTCATCAATAATTAAAGAATCATCTGATACATTAAATTTAACAAATGAAAATGTCATAACAAATAAACAAAAACATAAAGATGTATCATTAGTTATTCTTTCAATTAGTTTTATTTCAATTATATTTTATTTACCTATAATGATAAGTAAATATACAACATTATATGTTGCTTATCGTCAAAAATTATTATTTACAGAAGAACAATCATCATTTTTACAAATTTTACAACATACAACACATTTATTTTGTTTATCAATAAGATTTTTACCATATTTTATATTTGATAAACGTATACATTTATTTTTAAATCAAATGATTGGAATGAAATGTATGAAAATTGAAAGAAATAAATATGTATTACATGGTAAAAGATATAAATTAAAAGATAAATATAATTGGCGTTGTCACTGTTATCGTCGACAAAAAATATTAGAATTTAATAATACTAATGAAAATGAATATAAATCTACAAGATTGTAATTGTTAATTACCAAAATGAAAGAAATAGGTGCTATGGGACTACATCAATATATATATATATTGTTAGATAAACGATGGAATCAAAGAATTTTATTTCTTTATTTAAATATTAACAAACTTTCATTTAAATATTGTCATTATGACCTTCATTTATATTTGTTAATTTTCATTTTTAAATGTTTGTAATATATATACATTTAGTTTTTTAGTTAAAACTACTTAAATATTTTTTTATATTTCAAATATATTTTGGCATATAAATGCTCAGTAATAATTATAATTCTAGATCAATTGAAAAATATTATTAAAATAATAATCAAACTGAATTTACTATATTATTATTTTGTATTTTTTTTTTCAGTTATCCTTTTTATAAAATTTCAAAATTTTTATGAACATTAGAAATCTAATAATGCAATGAATATTAATTATACAGATGATAAGTTGTATGAAAATGTTAAAATAAAACATATGATGTTTCGGTACATTGTATTAATAGAAAATGTCTCGATTTATCATTTTTTTTATTATTTAATAGCATCTTTTATGTATCTGGATCCAGGTGTTTATGAAATATTTATGATTTTTTGGTGCTGTTCTATATCTAAAACATTTGTCAATTATTATGATTAATTATGTTTATTCATAAACATCACAGTATTTCCTTTCGTCATAATAATAAATGTTTTTTTCAAAAATTTCTATCTATTTTATTCATTATTAATTGAATATCTATCGCTATAAATCAAACTAAAATTCTCTTTATTTAAT
Organism: Macrotrachela quadricornifera; assembly: GCA_022393335.1. Taxonomy (NCBI): domain Eukaryota; kingdom Metazoa; phylum Rotifera; class Eurotatoria; order Philodinida; family Philodinidae; genus Macrotrachela; species Macrotrachela quadricornifera. The sequence continues at coordinate 262,096 of JAJEKB010001023.1, read as the reverse complement.
TTATGTTAATGGATAATTGAATTAATGATTATGTAATAATAAGAATGAATGTCAAGAAAAAATAGAAGATGATTTTAATATCAAACTGTGAGATACTTTTAATAAATAATATTCATATTGTGAAATGAATCTTTATATGATTCTAACCATACTCGTCAAATAACGGATGTAAACATTTCCTAGATTTTTATAATAGTATATATTTCATTAATATTTTGATATTCTTAGAAGAGAAAACATAAAAATATCTTAGATTTCTTTTCTAGCATGTTACATTTGTTTTATAATAAATGGTTCATTACTTAACAAGAAAAATATGTTAATTACATATGAAAACATAAAAATAAATTATTAATACATACGATTTGATAGTATTTCAAAACTGATTAAGATATATAGTTGAAAATCTTGAGACATTTTAGTACGAACTTTCGATCAAAGCTGTTTGTTTTTCTAAATCTTTCATTTATTTATTTTTTATATTATACATTATTCTAATTATTTTCATAGATGCACTTCATGTAAATATTGAAATTAAAGGATTTAATAAAGTAAATAAATATTGACATAATTTATTAAGTAATAATGTGAGATAAAAAAAATTTATGATTATTTTTGAATAATTATAAAGCGTGAGATTTCGTTGAAACGATATAAATTTTAATGAGATATTTTATATTAAAAAGAAAAAATATATATAATAAATGTTATTTAATAAAAATTTGTTAAAAAGATTTTTTAAAATTTCTACTAACAGTTCTAATTCACAAATTACCATGGGAACATTATCGATGACACGATGTAAATTAACTAGGGAAATCAACTTTAATGGATAATATTAATATAAAAAATATGATAGATTATATCACGACATACTAGGTAATAAAGTTACCTTTCATTTTTTCTTTATCCATGTAGTATCATATGTATTATTATCGTTATTCATTCTCATATACAATAGAAACGATAAATCAAATGAAATTAGGATTCATAAACATTTTAATTCAAAATTTCTATATGTTTTTAAGAAAAGATTTATTTGTACGATCTTCTAAGATATATATGAGTGTATTAAGCATTACAAACTTTACTAGGACATAGCAGCCAGATCTATAACAATTTCTAATAGTCGATCGGGATCTTCAGATTCTGCTTGCTTTTTGGGTATGTTACTACTTTCATTCTCAATTAGGAGATATATCCTATGCATGCAACATTTTCATTTACAGTCGAGTGTTTTGCGCCCTCAGTTTCCTTCCATACTCATCTTTATCTTCAAAATAACAATATTGTAAGTGAATGTTCCTAAAGTAGTATTCCATGTGGAAATATCGTGCCATAAAATCTAGATGATGTACCTATCATAAATATGTTAATAGAATTAGGTATAGACTATGGTTTTTCTATCATGAATTATTAATCATATTTCATCGTTAATCAAAATTAATTAGTATGAAGAACCTATGGTCTTTTTCAAGACTATCTGAATAAAAAATAATATTATTCTAATATTGTTGTATACAATAAATTATGTATAGAATTGAATCAAGTTAATAATGATTAATTAACATAAAAGCTTATATTATTTAGACAAACAACGTACGAGCCTGATTAATGGAAAATAAAATACGCAGAAAAATATTTTTTTTTATTTGAATGCATTGTTCGAATTCTATTTCTTTCTTTTTGTTCTCGTTTCCTTTCATTGTTTTGAATATGTATTATTAATCAATATTGTAATTAAATATTATTTACTGCTCTATTAAATTTCATCCTTATCATGTATCAAATGAACCAAATATATAAAAAAAATAATAATAAAATGAATTCGTATATATGAACACGAAAAATAAATTCTAATCTTCATAAGATCAAAGACTGAATACGAAGATAAACAGTTAATACATTTAATTTTCTTCAAACTATACCATCCTTTTTATCACTCTTAAAGGATGAAGTAGAAAGTGATTTTCATTAAAGCTATAAATACTGGCAATATACTCTTCGACTATAGTAAAATTTATATGTTGAATATATATCTTATTTATTTGATATTATGATTAGATTACTTTCAAAAGTCGAAGATATGCATTCATCTCGTGTTTAAAACAATTAATAATAATAAAAATTAATTAAAACTATTGCCTTAGTCAATGAAAGACGAATATCTGTTGTGAAATATAAATGGTTAGATGACATAAAAAAAATTGCAACGGATACCAGAAGAATTTACAAGACTAAGGGATTAAAGTTTTGAACAATGAGGAAGTGAATGATATTGGTACCAGTAGGGAATTTATAATAGATACTTTTACAAATAAATAAATCAATTCTTTGTTTTGCTTTTTTTATCAAATTATTTCTAGGAAATGAATATCTTCACATTTAGTTATAAAACGAAAATCGAATGTACAATTTGACTGTTGTCGATCGCATGATTTGATCATATATTTTCAACTATAAAAAAAAACCGAAAGAAAAAGAAAAGAAAAAACATTAAAAGAGAGGACAGACGACAACAAGAAGAAAGACCACTTTTTTTTTCTTTAATAAACAAAGGTCTCTCGACTATATAATAAGACAAAAAATTTGAGAAGAAAAAAAAAATAAAGAAAAAGAAAAGAGTAGATCATGGTACATAATTAGGATTTTTTTGTAAAATAACAAATCCTTCCAATACAGATGTTAATGTTATATATTCTTCCGTTGCCAATTCAGCACGTTCACCATGTGCCAATAATACCGGTGTTGTATGTGTTTGAAAACCAGTTATAGTTTTTGGTTTACCCGCTTGACCAACAACATCAACAGCCTAAATTAAAACAAAATTTTTATATAAATTTGTTTTTCGAAATAAAAAAGTATTAAAATAAACTAACTTGTCCAACACGAACGGGTACTGGTAATGGTCGAAGTGATTCATCAAATGTAACAAGCATACGTGGTTGAATAGCCAATGCAAGAAAATAAAGTAAATAATGATATTTACCAACAATAGCTAAATAATCAAATAGAAAATAAAAATATAATATTAAAGAAATTTTTTTTTTTTTGTTACTTTGTTTAACATCAAAAAATGAAACAAGTACAGTAAGTAAACCGGCTAATGCCACACGACAAAGAAGCATTCGATCACTATGGTATGGATTAAGTGTCATTGTACCTTTACCAAGATGTGTAAGACCTTGAGCAAGACGAACCATAAATAAATTATTCATATCTTTTCCATGATAAACAGCTAGTTGCCTAAGCATTGCAGCTAAACGAGCATTATTTGTACCTTAACAAACAAAATTTGTGTTAAAAAAAAAAAAAGGTTTTTTTTTCTTGTTAAATTAACATACCAGCACCAACAATACCCATTGCAAAAATTGAATTATATGAAACTTCATGATCTGCATCATGAGAAAATTTACTTAATGTATCAATTATATTTAATTTTGGATTTGATACAGATAATAAAGCAAGTGCAAGTGGTACAGCTCGTTTAATAACTGGTTCACCATAACGTAACTATAGAATATAAAATAAAAAATTGTTGTTTTTTTTTTTTTGAATAAAAAATAATTTGTATATTACTAAATGTCCAAATGAACGTAATGCCATTTCTGAACCAATTTCTTCTCCCATAGCAATCATTGCAATACCAAGTACAGCTGCAGCTAAAATTAATTAAATAAAAAGAAAAAATATTATCAATAAAATAATTTTTCTTAATCTTTCAAACCTTGATGAGCAGCATTTTGTGAAGTTGTATCATCATCTTTTTTTTTATCTTTATCTTTTGATGATTCTTTTTCACCTTCCTATAATAAATAAATATAAATTTCTTATTTGTTTTTTGTTTATGTTCATAAAATGAAGTTTTTTTACTTTTTTTTCATCTTTAGTTTCAAAATGTTCACTACATATATGTAACATATGTTGAACTTTTAAAACATTTCCTGTACCAGCATATGCACAACATTCAACAAGAACAGTTGCAAATGAACGTAATGGTTCATTAATTACTTTAAGTGATTCAAGCATTGGTTCAACAGCTTCACCTTTACCTAAAATATATTTCGTATTTATATATAATAAATATGATGAAAAATTTTGAGATAAAAATGTTTTATCATTTGAAAATCATTCGTATTCTTGAAAGCTTTTCATTTCTACTATCAGAAAAGTGGATTTTTGTTAGAAAAAAAGATGAAAGCATAGATAAATGCATAGGAAGATAGACGCGAGTTTCATCCGTTCAGAAACAATGTAACTTTTAAATCGACATCCTGTTTTGAGGTAAAATTTCTGGATAATTTCCGTCATTTGCTTCTTGAGAAGACAGACCTAATTTTTTTTGTCGTTTAAAAGAATGTATTAACGTGCAATACGCTACAAAGAGTTTTTTATTCAATTAACTTTTGTTTTTATTGTATAAACAAACATTTATATGTATAGACAACTATTTATAGAAGGTCTTTTGAATCATTGAACGTATAAGTCCTTTTCCGCTTCAAATAAGTAATTTAAAATAAGAAGTCGATATATTGTCCTGCATCTTGACATGCTTTTTCAAAATAAAATAGATAGAAATTTAATTTACTTGAAAATATTACTATAATCCTAAAATATTTCTTGAAATTGGTTTTTATGAAGAGAAGACCTTAGAGTTTTCTTTTTCTTAAGCTCTAATTTAAAAAACAAAGGGTTTATGTAGAGTGAAATTCTTGAGAGAATGTCCGCATTTCTACTTGGATGAATACGATAGCTTCGATCAATAACATATTCTGTAACGAAATGTTTGTTTTACAAGACACGATATCTGATAATGACTTTCTTTTTTAGACCTCTCAAAAATTCTCTTATTACTCTGACATAAAAAATTCTGTTTCTAAACTATCATTAAAATCCATCTAAAAATCAACAAATATTTTATCTGAAATCTTTCAATCTATTCATTAAAAAAAATATTCTTAACATACTTAGAAAAAGAAGACCAATAGCCAATGCAATAAATTTTGCAAAATGTTCTTTTAGTTCAATTTCACTTCGTTCAAGTAAAACACTTAATAATGTTGTTGATACATCAGTATTGCATGATCCAACAGCAATTATACCAATTGAAAGACATGCAAGAGAAATAATTTCCATTGATGGATTTCCTTCACGTAATGCATTACTAATAAGTTCAATAACGTCATCACGATTTGTACCTGCATAAGCAAGACCCAAACTAAAATAAAATAAAAATAAAAAATAATTTATCAAAAATATTTTTTGCTTTATATCTTACCCAACAATAGAACCAACACGAAATGGTGCATCTTTATGTGAAACATAATCACCAAGAAGAGCTAATGCTGGATCACAATCATTTTGAACACCACAATTAACAATACCACAAGCAAGAAGTGCACCAGCCTAATTAATAAAAAAAAAAAGAACATTCGAATTTTCAGTTTTTTTTATTTAATTAAATAAAATAAACCTTCATATTATCATCAACACTATAAAGATATTTATCAATTAAACTAAGACCACCATCAACATCCCAAAGAACAATAAGACCAAGTGAAGCTGTTGCACTTAATAAACCATTATCTTTATATTTTGTTAACCATTTTGTATCTTGTGTAACAATTTTATCTTGTCCAAAGGCAGCATTAACAAAACCATTAACAAAAGCTGATGCTAAATTTTGTTTACTTGAATCTGGTTGATTATAATTTGAACGATTTGTATTATCTAAATATGTTTTATATATATCTTCAGGTAATTTTGCTTCCATTATATCAAGTTCACGAGCTAATGACAAAAAATTTGATGTTAAATGTGAATTAGACATTATATTTGTTAATTCATCGGGATCTTCACCATTAACTTCTGCAACATTCCATATAATTTGTTGTCGTCCTAACATAAATGCAAGTTGTTTTTTAACTAAACTAAAAAAACAAAAAGAAAAAATAATAATTAATATATTTATAAAAAAAAAAAAAAAAAAACTAATTCTTACCTTGATGGACATGTATTAACTAAATCACGTATAAGATCCATATCATTTAATTGTATAGCACAACGTAATGCTAATGGATATTGATCATAATGACGATAAAGTTTACATGCTGTACGTAATAATTTAGTATCATCTGGTTCAGGTACATATGGTACACAACTAAGAAATAAAGAAAAAAGTAATTTAAATAATTAATTGATTAGTTTTTTCTTTTGTTACCTTGTCAAATAAAGACAAACACGTGGATAAGTATCTTTATCAACAAATGTTTCAATTAAATCTAATTGTTCTATTTCCATTAAAAGATCACATGCATCAGCTTCAGCATTATGACGCATTAGAAATGGTATTATATCATTCGTTAATGAAAGAAGACGTTGACGTAATTCAACATTTGTTGTTGTTGATTCCCATTCAGAAGCAATATCTGCTGATAAATGTCTAAAAAATAATAAATTAATTTCAATAACTAAATTCAAATCTAAATGCCTATTCTTTTTTAAAAGATTTTTCTAGAAACTCGGAAAAAGATATTACTAAACTTTTATTTATTTACCTAATATATTCATGTCCCCACATGCCAATATCTTGATTTGAACCTAATAAACGATATTTAAGTACTTCTTTTGTATCAATTGTTGTCATAGCAAGTACTGAAACAATATCAGCACATAAAGCCTTGAAAACAAAAAATAAAATAAAATAAAAATTTTTTTTTCAAAATCAAAAATAATAATACTTTATTATGAACATCATGAATTTTTTCATAAATAGCAATCATATCATTATAAAATGGTCTCATAAATTTCAATGGTTTAGGTACACTTGTCATTGAACTAGTTGATTCACGAATTTTTTGTCGAAGTGTTTCAAGTGCTGGTCGATATAAACCTGTGTTATTTTCCTTTAAATAAAAATTATAATAATAATAATTTAAAAAAAAAACTATTTCTTTTTATTTACTTTTAAACGTTCAATACATAATTCCAATTCTTCTTTTAATTGTTTATCTTCTTCAGACTAAATATATAATAAAATAATAATAAATGTTTTTTTTCTTTTTATTCATACTAAATCTTCTTCTTTAATTTCAATTGGTTTTTTTCCATCATCTTTACTTCCTTCTTGTTGTTTATTTTGTTCAACTGAATCAGAAACAGTCATATTATTTTATCTAGAAAACAAAAAAAAACATAAATTATATTTGTTTTTTTTTTTATTGTTGTTTTCTTTTATTTATTCAAAACATTCTTGTTGTTGTTATTTTTCTCTGTTTTTTTTTTAATGCAATAACAATAAACTGATGGTAATACAAGGTATAAGAAGTTTATTTTGTTTTTTTTTGTTTGATTTTCTTCATATAAAAATCAAGTTCTTTGCCTTCAAGTACATATCCATCACATCGACCACATTGACCTGGTCGAGATGCAACACAAGCAAGAACACGTCCAGCTTGAAATTGTTCTTCAAGTCCTTGTTCAACTTTTGCACGACGTTGTTTAACAGCAATCTTTTTTTCTGATTTAGCTGAACGTTTACGATTAAGTACAGCTTCTTCAGTTTCAGTTAATTTAACACCTTTCTTACGACCAAGTGGTAAACCATAATATGATTCATACCATTGTCGAAATGGAACAGCATCAATTTGTACGATTGTTGCTTTTGTTAATGTTTTTGTACGTACTAATTCCTAGGAAAAATACGAATAAAAAAAAGAAAATAATCTTTTAATTTGTTAAAATACAAACATTATTCGATGGATGATACACAACGTCGATAATACGAGTCTTCTTGGCAATACCTTCTGAACCCCATGAAAAATTACCAATATCAAGACGAAGTGCACGATATTTTTTATTTCCACCTCGTGTACGTACAGTATGAATACGTTTTCCACCTAATTTAGTAAGAGCCGCTGGTCGACCTAATTCAAATTTTCGTTTTTTGTGTGGTTGTGGACGTTTACCACCAGTTTTTCGTCGTTTATGCCAATGGTCACGGCTAATACCCATATTATTATTAAAAAGGTATTATAAAACTGATCTGAAAAAAAAAATTTATTCCAATAAAAAACAAAGAAATAATGTTTGTTGTTGCTTCTGCAATTTAGAATCCATTTTTATCGTTAGTTTACTAGTCCAAATCATCTTATTGAAATGTATTCAAGGAGGACAGTAAAATATAAAATATTCTTCTTTTTTTTATTTATTAATTTAATTAAATAAAAAAAATAAAATTTTATTTTCTATATATGAATTTTTTTTTTTATTGAAGAAAAAAAAAATTTCTTTTTTAATGCGACCTCTGATGATATAAAATTGATTATTTTTTGGAAATATTATAAACCAATAAGATGATTTAAAATATAATATGGAAAAATGAAATAGTTCTTTTTTTTTAAATAAATGTCGTTCGGAAAATCTCGTACTGTTACTCTTTGTTCACTTGCAAATTTTATCAATGCTGCCGATCGAGCTATTATGCCAAGTAAATTAAAATTTTCTTTTTTGTTTTTTATTCAAAAAAAAATTGATTTTATTTAGTTGCGATTATTCCAATGGCAAAAGAATTTAATTGGAATTTACGTTTACAAGGTTATATTCTATCATCATTTCCTATCGGTTATTTAACAAGTCAATTATTTGCACATATATTTGTACGACGTTTTGGTACAAAAACTGTTCTTGCTTTAGCAGTATTTACATGGTCATTAGTTACATTTGCAACACCTTTTTTAGCATCTTTACCATTTGTACTTATATGTTCAAGAATTGCTTTAGGGTTTGGTGAAGGTTTAGGTAAAATAAAAACAAAAGAAAAGAAAATATATTAATAAAATTTTTATTATATTTTAGCTTTACCAACAATATTTCATATATTTAGTAATTATGTACAAGTAGAAGAACGATCAAGATCATTTAGTTATCTTATTGCATTAGGTTCAGTTGGACAAACATTTGCAGCTGTGGTATAAAACATTATTTAAAATGATAATATTGTTTATTTTTTAGTTTTATTTTATTTTTAGATATGTCCTCATATAGCTTGGCGCATTGTTTTTTTTATGTTTGGTTTAATGGGATTTTTTTGGTCATTTATATGGATAATGACTTATCGAGATTTTAGTTTATCAATTGGAAATAATCTTGATGAAGAAAGTTTTATGCATTCATCATCTAAAGTATTTTATTTGCGTATTTTTGAAAATAATTAATTTTTTTTTTGTTTTTTATTTAGGTAGGAAATAAAAATTATCGATGGATTGAATTTATTTCACATTGGCCTTTATGGGCAATTTATATTGCTCATTTTGCAATGAATTGGTCATCATATATTGTTATGGTATGGTTACCATCTTATTTAACGAAAATTTTCGATGCTGATTTAATGAATTTATCATTTACGGCATTACCATATGTTATGAATTGTTTATCAGGTGTTGGTAAGTTAAATTCAAAAAATAAGTCTAAGAGAAATAGAAATAGATGAAAGTTTTGTAATAATTGAACTTTGTATTATATATTATAATATAATTAAATTGAAAAGAACAGAATCTATTAATAATTGAGTATTAGTATATGAACTGTATCATTAGTAATAGAGAAATAGTATCTAAATAAAGATACTCAAGATTATCTGTAATTATACTAATCTCACGAAGAGTTTCATATAAGTAAAATATTAAATTAAAATTGATGTCTAATACGAACATGTATTCAAGTATGTTAGGTATAATTAACGAAGGATGTCAAAGAAAGGAGAGAAGATCAAATATTTTGCTTTTTTAAAAGTATTCTTTTGGAAAATTTCCATGTAAAATTGCTATTTCAACAGCATTTTTATAAACAATAATTTCGAGCAAATATAATTTTTTAAAAAGAAGTTTTGTAAACTGGATATATAAAGAAGAAGAGACATTATTCATATTTTATCTTTAGCTGCTGGTCATTTTGCTGATTCACTCATTCAAAATCGATGGACAGTTTTATCTGTTCGTCGACTAATGACAGCTATTGGTCTACTTGGACCCGGTCTATTTATGCTTCTATTCATATCAGTTGATAATCTTCTTCTTGCTGTCATGTAACATAAATATACATTAATTTTATTTAAACTATTTTGTATTCTTTTAAGATTTATATCAATAAGTATGGGTTTAAGTGCATGTAATTCTGCTGGTCATTTATCAAATCATGCTGATATTGCACCAAATCATGCTGGTATAACATTTGCAATATCAAATACTCTTGCTACTATACCTGGAATCTTAGCTGGTCCAGTAACTGCTGAATTAGTTGTTGCTAGTCATGGTCGTTGGTTTCCAGTATTTATTCTTGCAAGTGGTGTTAATTTTGTTGGAGCAATTATATATCAAAGTCAAAGTGCTTCAACACAAATTTTATGATCAAATTAAATAGACATAATTGTATAGAAAAGGAATGTGTTTTTTTTCTTCTTTTAAATACAGATCTGTTTATATCATTAATATAGTTTTGAAATCTTATTTAAATGAAAGAAAACAAAAAATTACAATATTTTTATTTTGTTTTATTTACGTTTATAGATGAAAAAAAAAATCTTGTTTTTAAAGATATGCAAATTAATAGTAATACAATATTCTCACATTGAAAAATAAAGATGGTCAATATCCATCATGGTTAAATACTCGTCAACGAAAATGTTTACAAACTAAACAAGCAACATAAAACAAAAACAGTACAAAAGAAAATTATCTCAAATACATCTGAAACTATGTTAACATAAATTTGTTTTTAACAGAAAGAAAATAAAAAAAGCAAGAAAAATTCTAAATGAATTTTTTTTTGTTTTTTAGATATGCTGTATTTTATTGGTCTTGGTCTAGCTGATGTAGAGGATTTAACTATAAAAGGTTTACGTATAATTAAAAATTGTAAAGAAGTTTATTTAGAAACTTATACAACTATTTTACAAATCGATCAAAAAACATTAGAAGAATATTTAGGAATTAAAATTATTCCCGCTGATAGAGAACTTGTTGAACTTTCAGCTGGTAAAATAAATAGTTTTTTTTGTTCTATTATTGTTATGTTTCTTTTTTTGTAAGATACTATATTAACTAATGCAAAAGATAATGATATAGCATTTCTTGTTGGTGGTGATCCACTTTCAGCAACAACTCATACTGATTTAATTTTACGTGCTGTTCAACTTAATATTCCATATAAAATAGTTCATAATGCATCAATAATGAATGCTATTGGTAGTTGTGGATTACAAGTAAAATATATTAGTTTTTTTCAAAAATTAAATAGATATATATTTCTTTTTAAAGTTATATCATTTTGGTGAAACAGTCTCGATTGTTTTTTGGACAGATACATGGAGACCAACAAGTTTTTGTGAAAAAATTGTTGCAAATCGACGACGTGGTTTACATACTCTTTGTTTATTGGGTATATTAGATTTTTTAATTAATTTCTTTTATTTATAAAATAAAAAAAAAACAACATAATATTTTAGATATTAAAATAAAAGAACAAGATGAAGCAAGTTATATGAAGTTTGTGAATTATTCATATGTTATTTGTTATATAAATATTTGTATTTCTCTTTTTTCCTTTAGAAAAACTAAAACATATTTACCACCTCGTTTTATGACAACATCACAAGCAGCTTCTCAAATACTTGAATCCGCAAAAGAATTACAAGTTGAAGATAGTATGTTCTAATAAAAATATTTATTTTTAAACTTATTATACAATCATCTAAGATTGATAGGAACTTTAGATCGATAAAATATAATTAATATTTTATTATACGCATTCAATCCTCGTGAGATACAATAGGGTGCAAAAATAATTGCCGTTAGTATTCAACAAAATTATTCCACTGAATATAATGAATGTCAAAAGTTGTTTTGTATACATAATGTACACATTATCGAGAATAGAAATATAATAATTGGTAACTGGTCCGACTTTGCTGCAGGCCAACAAAAGAGTAAATGAAGTGTTCCTACCGGTATACTCCGAATAACTAAGGCTGATTTTTTTCTATATATATATATATATTCTATCTTTGTGTAAAAGACACATTTAAAGTAAAGGGAGACCAGCTATGAGTCGCATCTTGCATTAAGCCTACGTGACCGAAGTTTCAGCTCGCTATAATGCTTAAGGCAGAAAATAACCCAAACACTATTGTCTCGATTTGTCATGCTTATCAGAGTCTGAAGATATATTCTAAGACTTTTCACTTGGAGTAAACTTTTATCTATAAGTCAAGATCTCTCTACTCTGAAAATTTCAAGTTTTTCATATTAACTATTATTGAGGAAGTGCAGAAATCAATTGGTAACACTATTTACAGAGGGTAGTATTAAAGGACGTAATCATCTGTTTTCTTACCAGGTAACTTTTGCTCTAAGCTCATTTACATCCCATTAGATGCTATGGATAAAGTCCTTCGCTAAGAATATGTTGTCAAAAGCACAATGATTATCGTAGTCCTGGTAGTGTAATATGATTGTCTGATATATAGAACAGACAGGTGGTACTCGAATCATAATGTCTCCTGATTGACACAATGGCACTTCTGCAAAAGTTTTGCGCATACTACGTTCTATAAAATCTCCTAAATTACTGAGAAAAGTTTCAAAAGAATATATCCATACATGCGATAGATATCGCTCGAAGAAGTCCATGCATGCAACAGTAATTATTTTTGCACCCTACTGTATATCTAATGAAATATAGTTGAATTTAATCTTATATATACAATAGTGAACAAAGTTATTCATGTAGTTTACTAAAAACTAATATGAATATATACAACTTATGATATTTTATTTCATATATTTGATCTACATTATATCTAAAAGGATATACTCCATAAAAATAAAAACATTCTAGAACTAAATAGAATGAGAAAAAAAGTAAGCAAATATTTATCTACTTCAAACCCGATTTAGAAAGACAGATGAAGGTTTTGTTTTTCTTCTTAATCAAATTTTATACTATATATGATGAAAATCAGAGTTTCGATAAGATATTTTTAACTATGTCTATTTAAATGCTTCCTTTTTTCAAATTTTAATTTGTTTTTGTTTTATTTTAGTAATCAATGATAAAACATTATGTATAGGTGCAGCACGTATTGGTTGGTCTGATGAAAAATTTTTAACAACAACTTTACGTCGAATGGCTGATGAAGTTGATTTAGGTCGTCCATTACATTCACTTGTTATTGTTGGTCAATTACATCCACTTGAAATTGATTATCTCAAAATTCATACAAATGAATCATCATTTGATCAATTAGCTTTAGAAAATAACCAAAGTATAAATCATTAAAAAAAAAAAGGAAACCTGTGTTATTATGTAAGCTGTTTCTTTTTTTGTTTTTGATAAGAACATTTAAAATGATATTTTGGTAAACAGGAAAAGATTTTTATTTAATTTAAAAATTCAACATATAAAATATGAAACAAAAAAATCACATGATCTATGATGAATAAGTACTTTTCGCTTTCGTATTATCGCACTCATTAGAATACTTTATTCAAAATCAAATACATGGTAGAATTTCTACCATGTATTTGATTTTGAATAAATAAGAACGAATGCAAAAAGTGATTATCCATTATTGAACAATTGATAGATAAAACTTAATAATCGAATTTTATTTAAAAATTTGATTTTCTTCATTAATATCAAATAAAAAATAATTTTCATTTGGATAAATTTTTGTTGTTGATGGTGTATTATGATAACTAATTGTTTGTGTTAATATATCATAATTAACTGGTGTTAATTTATCAATAGATGTTTGAATTGTATCATTACTAAAATGAAAATTTAATATTGTATGAAGAAAATCTTTTTCATCTTTATTATTAATTTTAAAATAATTATTAAAATGTAATTGTATTATTAGTCCAATAAGAATTAAAATAAAACCAATTAAAAAACAAATTATAATTAATATAATACATATAGAATATTGTATAGAATTAATAGAATTTGAACAAATCATTGGTTGTTTTGTTAACATATTAAGACAACATTGATATGTATTTGAAATATTAAAAAAAAATTCTTTTATAAATTTTATTTGTTGTAATTTTATATATGAATAAGATATACATGATAATGGTTCATAAGAACATGAAGAATTTTTATTAATATTATATGGAAAAAGTTTTGATTCATATGAAGAATTCTTATAATCATAACGTACAAAAACAACTAAATTTAATAAAAAAATTATTTTAAATGAAATAAAATAACATAATTTACTTGTACATATATAAGGAATACAATAATTAAAAATTTCACATCGATATGATGGACATAATTTTACATGTGTATATGTTATATTTAGAATTGTACAATCAATTATATGTGATAAATGATATTCATATGTTGTATAGATTATAATTAATATACATATACTAATAACAATAAAACTAATACCAGTTATACCAAATATAGCAGAATAACATTCGAGTTTAGTTGTGTTAAATTTATTTAACCATGAATAAAGAAAATAGAGACAATGAGTTGGAGAAATAGTAATAGAATTTTGATCTGTTTCATTTATCTTATCAAATTCTGTTGATCCTTCTTGCATATGAAGATAAACGACAAATCTTCGGGCGCCTTATTAATCTTCATTAGACTTTTTTTTTTATTTAGAAAATTTATCTAAGATGCAAATAAGTCTTTGGATTTAACGTGAATCACACCAGATATATAAAGTATAAATATATCATTTTAACCAGAAAA
>JAJEKB010001023.1:226637-242327 GCA_022393335.1 Macrotrachela quadricornifera | reverse complement strand
AAATTTTTTTTTATAAAAATTTAATTCATTTATTTCTTCTTTAGTTCAATTGAAAATAATCTACATGAAAATTTTCTACGTGAAAAAAAATCATTAGAAAATCGAAAACAAGAAGAATTAAATAATATTAAACAAACAATTGACAAAGAAAAGGATGAATATAAAAGAAAATTACAGTTATTAAAAAATCAAAATAATATTTTACAAAAATAAAATTTTTTCTTTTTTTTTTTTAGAACTAGTATGCAGTCAGATCTTGATGTATATAAAAATGCATTTGAACAACACAATAATATTAATTCACAATTACGTGTGTTACATGATCAGCTTACACAAGATAAACGCGAATATGAAGAGGTTTGATTTTTTTATTTAAAAAGAAACAATAAAACTATATTCTGAATCTATCGAATGTCTATTTTTAGAGATTACGTCATGCAGAAAATCGACATAAAAATGAACTTGATGATATAACACGACGTTATGAACAAGCAAGATCTGATAGAGAGAAATTAGAAAAACATTTAAAAGAGGTATTAGAATAGAATTTCTTCATTTTAATAATCGACTTATTAACTTATAAATCTAAGAATTATTAAATCTTTCAATAGAGTAATACTTCATATAAGAAATTCACAAGGTGTTTCAGACATCACATAATAAAAAGAAGATTGTATATCTACATCATACACTATTTATCTCAATATGGATTTCAATCTTTTTTCTCAGACACTTCTACCACTCATCAATTACAATAAATACAAACATTTCTGAAAACTTTTTAACAAATCTTGTTTCGTAGAGTTTTTCCTGCTAGTCATTCTAGTGAAAAGATTTTTCGATTTCTATACATGAGTGAAGTTAGTGATAGATTTAAGTAATTCCACCTATGATTTACTCAGAAATATATTTCAAATTTCTTTTGCAGCACTCTAAATACAACTTGGTGAGTTCTATTCAATGGTGCAATCAGAGTTCCCATAGTCCAAATAATGCTTCTAAAACATCCAAGATAATGTATTTTCCCTTAGGAATTCTGACATTCGATTCGAGTAATTCCACCTACAATTCATACGGAAATACGTTTCAAGTACAACTGAATAAATTCTATTCCATAATAATCTCAGACTATCAATAGATCAAACTATAATTTTTGTGGTCATAGCGTAGGCTATAAAAATTCGAAAAATGATGGTCTGGTCAATGGGAGATCTGAGCATAGTAATTGGATAGAGCTCGTCGAGTTTACTTGGAATGAATTCCAAAACAAATCGCAGATGAAATTACACAAATCCGTTGCTAACTTTATTCACATAATTTTCATTGAAAACTAACGAGACTAAACTCAAAATACTAGGAAATAACAGCATTTGTAACTCTCTTCATCGAAAAGCATTTCGTCGGAAGTTTCACGGAACGCTTTAGACCGTGTGGATCCTTCAATTCTTATTCAGGCGTATCATTCATGAAGAGATTTTCCATGACCAAAAAGTGCTTTCGACAAAATTTCTTTCTACGAAGAGAATACATACTATATGAATATTGAATACGAAAAAAATTTTTCCTAAAAACTTTTTAATTTCTAGAAAGATAATCTTTGTTCGACATTACAACGAACAATGGATCAATTACGTGCTGATAAAGAATCAGTTGAACGAAAATTACAAGATGCTGAAATACAATTAAAAGCAATTGATAATGGTAATCGAAAAATACAATCATCACTTGTTCGTAAATCATTAACTACTGATAATCAACACGATGGTGATGATGATGATGATGACGATGATGAAAGTTTAAATTCAAAAAAATTAATTGATCGAAGTAAAAATAATTTTCATCATAATGATAATGATGAAGCTGATGTTGAACGATTAAGTGATACGGATAGTGATGTTATAGAAATGGAACACACATTAAAACAATTACGACAAACACAAATGGAATATATGTCTCTTCTTCCACTATCAAATATAGATGACAAACAAAATCAAACTTTGAAAACAACAACAGCATTATCAACAGTTGATTTCACAAAATTATCTGTTGCTGATGTTGGTCCAGTTGTAAGAAATATTCGTACACTAAATCGTAATATTCCAAAAATGCACGAATCATTAGAAACAACACCTAATCAATTAACTGATACAGGACGATGGTCAAATAATACAATATCAGCATTTGGTAATAATACAAATTCATTAATCATGCATCAAACCTTAAATCCGTATCAATCACTATTATCAAAAACTAATCATTGGAGTTCACAACCAACTCTTGTTACAAGAGAAGCTGTATTAAAAGCTGCACGTAAAGTATTTGCTCCTGGTGTAATCGATCAATTAACTTCAAATACAAGATCATCAACACATTGAAATGAATATTTTATTTTATTATATTTTTTTTTTCTCTTTATCGAATATCAATGAGATATGAAACAAACTTTGCACATTAATCTTTTCTTTTTGTTTATTTGTGCAATTTTCCTTTGTTTCTTATTTTCAATTTATTTATTTATATATATGTATATACATATATCTGTTCACATCTTTTCTCGTTTTAATGCTTTTGTTTTGAGATAGATAGAATACTCTATGGCACGTATTTTTTTTTCTTCTTTGTTTGATTTTGTGCAAATTTAATAGGCTATTATTGACTTATTTATCTTATTATCACTTCTTCCAATTGAATATCATTTTGTTTTCATGTATTTATAGATGGCTATCGATAGCCCGGTTGTATTTTATATGCGTGAATATAGTTTTCTTATTAGACAAACAATAAAAGCTTGATGCAAATTAGTTTCATTATTATTCGTATTTTTCTTTTTTTTTTTTTTGTTTGAGCATTTCTTTTTGATTTTTGAATAAAAATAACAATATATTTGTTATATATTTTTTTTTAATGATAAAACGATATTTATGTACTAAGGATATGCATGAGTGAAGATTTTGTTTCTAAATATACTGCTTATTTAGATAATATAATTTAGTAATTACTATTAATAAGCATAAATATTTTGAATAGTTAATTAGGAGATTAATTGCTCAAGGAACTTTAATGCATGTTTTTTATATTAATTATGAAATTACTTATAAACGTACATTACTTTTGTATAATGAAGAAATTTATCATTCCGTTGATGATTGTAATAGATCTTATTAAGATTCTTATTTAGTTAATCTACTACTAGAATTAATTTAAAAGAATATGTATTGTTTTGAAAATATGCGATGAAATAGCTGCAATAAGTTTAATTAATAAAATCAAATTGCTCAAGAAACTTGATCATATCAATTGAATCTTGCATAATTTTAAATGAAATCTTTCAATTAATAACGAGTCAACGATGAATTTTGTTTCGATTGAATATCATGTTGAAGAATTCGATGTATATTTATAGAAAGATATATACAGCTCGTTCATAAAAAAAAGGAAACTTGTAACTTATGCACTAATATGTAAAATGTTAAATTTAATTTATAACGCTTCTTGACTGATATATATGATAATCTTTTTTCATTCTACTCAATTACAATTAGCAGAAGTTTATTGCATTACTAATGCATTTTTTTTGATTTTGATAATTTACCATCACATATTTTTTCATCAATCTTTATGTCTTTAGCAACAAGTGGCAATGCGCAATTAATAAATGATTCCGAAGATTTTGTGAATATTCGTTTACTTTGTGCTATTAGTGATGTTTCAACGTCATTCATTAAGTCATCTTATTATAACTTATCTACGACTGAATCTACTTTTTTTTTATACGTTTCTATTATATTCTATGACTGATAGACTAAAAATGAAAGTTAATGATTTGAATTTTGCTTGATCATAAAATTTTCTTCAAAGAAATGGTCCCATGATTAGCCTTCTTTCTATTCATTTTTAGTCATCGTATCAGATTAGAGAATATTAATTTATCTTTACCTTTTTTTTGAAACAAAAACAAAGATAAGAAAAAACTTTGTCTTTGTTTCAAGAGAAAGATAAAGCAAATTAACACTTCTATATCAAATTTTATCATATTGACAAGCTCACTAATAAAAAATAAGAACTCTCGTTTTTTGTACTTAACCTACATAAAATCATTTTTCATGATGAAATATTTTGAATATCATCATGATAATGCATACAGTGAGTAAATATATATATAACATTTGTGTATTTCTTTACACAACAGAATAAAGCTTGTAGTAGTTTTTCTCATATCATTTTTAATATCCAACACCATAGGATCACACCTCTAAAATTATGAATAACATTGGTTTTTTATTACTTTGTCTATTTGTTGTTATTTATCCTGTTCAATTGGTTAATCCAAGTTGTAAAGGTAAATACAATACAAACCCAATTGTACGAGATGAACCAACATTTGTAAGTTCTGTACCAAATGGAAAACGTTTTGTTGTTGGACAAGGTTATGATAAAATCAATATAGTTCATGTCTATGGTGGTACACCATATGATATGGGTTATGCATTAGGTTCATTAATGAAGAAAGAATTACAAACGCTTATTCCTGAATATTTTGCTTATTTGGATAAAACAATTGAAGATGCATTGAAAAAAGTGCCACCAGTAAATATACAGAAAAAGTCTTTTTTTTTTAAATTAAAATTTTTTATTATTTTTTTTGTGTTCTAGTTTATTGCAAAATGGATTGCTGAATATGGTTTACCAGGTGCTCTTGATCTTAATTATGAAATTACACGTTTTTATACTCCTCCATGGTTTGATGATGAACTTCGTGGTGTTGCTGCTGGTAGTGGTATATCTTATGAAAATATTCGTCGAATGAATTTACTTCCAGAATTAATTAAAGCTGCATGTACAGTTTTAGGAGCATGGGGTGGATCAACTTTATCATCAACATTACTTCATGTACGAGCACTTGATTGGGATGATGAAGCACCAATTGCTAAATATGCTACAGTAACAGTTTATCATCCAAATGCATCATATGAAGGTTATGCTGATCATTTTCATGATTATTATAAACAACGAAATTATAAATCACATGCTTTTGCTAATTTTGGTTATGTTGGTCTTATTGGATCACTTGGTGCATATAGTGAAGCATCAGTAGGTTTAGGTGAAAAAGTATGGATTACAGAAGAAAAGGATATAACAACACGTTTTGGAAATCCTTGGACTTATGTTCTTCGTGATGTTGTACAATTTTCTGATTCAATTGATACAGCATTAACTATGCTTGTTAATGCTCATCGAACTTGTTCAATTCATCTCGGTCTTGGTTCATACGAACGCAATACAAAAAATATTAGTGATGAAAATATTGGATTTCGTGGGATTGAATATAGTGCAAGAGAACTTAATGTTTATAATTGGCAAGATATGTTTAATACACCAAATCATCCACAAATAAAAGATGTTGTCTATTGGGATAAACATGTACAACCATCCAATGATCCATGTTTAGGTAGTTTACTTGTTGAAGGTTATGGTCGTCTTAATGCAACAACTATTATTCGAAATATTACAAGTCTTGCTGAAACTGGTGATGCTTTAAATTTAATTCTTGATTATGGTGAAAATGCTGCTTATGTAGCATATAGTGCACCTGATGATCCACAAGGACCATTAGAAGCTTTTAATCGTGCACATACAAGACTTGATATGGCTAAATTATTTGCAGAACCTGCACCAAAATAAAAGAAATTGTATTTTAAAATAAAAATCTTAATAAATTTCTCTGATGTTTTCTATATAGAACATTTTATTTATTTTTTTTTTGATAATCTTCAAATTTGCCATGAAAAAAAAGAAAAAGAAAGAAACAAGGAATAGAACAATATCCACAACAAAAAGAAAACAAAAACAATATCGATAATAACATTCATAATTGTCCTATTTCAATTTACAAATCATCCAAATGTGGTAACCAAAAAATCTATTTAAATAATAAAAACTATTAATTAAAACATATATTAATAAATAAAACTTACAAGTTGATTTGATGCACTAACAAGTAACATAAATTTTGGATTCATTGATACAATTGTTTGACCAGACATTGAATCAGAAACAAGAGTACATACACGACTACCTGTTTCAGCATTCCAACAATGTATACGACCATCACTGGCACCTAAATATACATTTATATTATAAAATATTTTCATATATATATTTTTTTTTTTAACTAACCACAAAAAACAAATTGAGCATCTGGACTAAATGAAGCTTCAATAGGCATATTTTTTGTATTTGTAAAACCCTAAAAGAAAACAAACGGTTTTTTTTTGTTTTTCTTTAATGTAAAAATGATATAAAGATTTTTTGTTTTTTAACAAACCGATAATGTATGTTTAAGTTGTCCAGTAAATGCATCAATTAAACGAATAATATTACCATTTGTTGTAAGCATTATTGTTTTACCATCAGCACTAAATTTCAAACTTGTCCATTCACAATCTTTTTCTTTTGGTAATTGAAAAGTTGAAAATGGTCCCTAATTAAAACAATATATAAATAGATGTGTATTTTTTTGTGAAGATCCATCTTTTGTTTTGTAGAGTTTCTAGAGAGCATATGGGCCTAGAGGTAGATAAATTTTGACTAGTAGAAAAAAGTTGTCATCGTCCTATTTTCTCCGATAAAATTTAGACAATACACAGTCGAAAAGTACCGTGAAGTTTTTCTTCTCTACATCGATCTAAATTTTATCTTTATGATTGAATAAAATATTAACCATGAAAAACTGAAATTTTTGGATTAGAAAAAGTAGAAAGGAGGGAAACAATGTCTTTAAATATAAAGAAAAATAACCTTATCAAATGAACGTAAATCATATAATTTAATCAATTCAGATGTAATACCCGCACCAAAAATCAAACCCTAAAAAGATAAAAAAATTATATTATATTATTTTATAATATTTAAAAAAAAAAATCTTTTTTACTTCAGGATCAAAATTAGCTACAGGTCGACCATTCAAATGCATAAGACCCTTTTTAAATCAAAATACAAAAAAAAAAAATAATTTTTTAATAAATAATATATAAAAACCTAACTGCACAATTAGCTGATTTTAAATCCCATAATCGAATTGTATTATCAAGTGAACCAGACAAGAAAATATCATCGACTGGTGACATTGATAATGTAATAACTCTAATATAGAAAAATTTTTATGCAAATATTAATTTAAAATCATTTTTTTTTTACTTTCGAACATGACCAGGAAAATATCGAATATATTTGTTATCATGTAAAGATAAAAAACGAATTGTATCTAAAAGATAATTTATTAAAATAAATAAAAAAAAAAAGAAATATTTTTTTTTTGTATTTAACCATCAATTTTTGTTGAACTATGTATAACTGTATTTGTTGCATGTGTAAAACGAATTAAATCGACACCATATTTCTTACTATTGAGTGTTTTTTTTGCTCTACAAAAAAAAGAATAAAAAAATTAGTCTTATTTTTTATTTTTGAATAAACATACGATCCAGCTTGACAATCATATATAACAATTGAATCATCATCACTACTGGTTATTAATGTTTCCCCATTAGCAGAAAAATCTAATGCATTTATTCGATCTGTATTTTCATGAAAAACTCGAGCATTACGAAATGTTTTAACAACAGCTTCAGTTAATTTAAGTCCTTCAATATTATTATTATTTGATGTTGAATTTGATGGAGATATTGTTGGATTTGTTGTTGTGGGTGTTGCCATTATTTGAGATTCATCACGCATAATCAATTCAAATGAAAATAAAACAAAAAAGAATACTTCTCTTCTTTTAATAGAATTCTATATAAATATCTATCAAATCGTTTTTGACGAATCAAAGAATTTAAAGCGCCACATACAACGTATTTATTAATAAAAAGAAAAGTTTTTTTATTGGTTCATTTTAAATAAGTCGTTTGTTATATATGAATGAATGAATAGATCTTTTATATAATATTAAATATGAAACAATTGATAAAATTTAGAAATCAATTTGATTTTCAATCAATACGATGGAAAGATATGATTCGGTTTGTTATTTATTTATAACTTATTTTTTAAAATAATATTAATTTTTTTTTCTTTAAAATTAGATGGTTTCCTGGTCATATGCATAAAGGTATGAAAGATCTTGAAGAATCATTATCACGTGTTGATGGTATTATTGAAATACATGATGCACGTATTCCACATTCTGGTCGTAATCCCCAATTATATAATAGATTAGTTGCTGGTTATAAACCACATTTACTTATACTTAATAAATCGGATTTATCTGATCAAAATTATTTAAATAAATCAATTGAATATATTGAAAATCAACAATCAAATATACAAGTTATATCAACAAGTTTATCATCAATTGAATTAAAAGAAATAACAAATTTATTAGGTCGTCTTCTTCAACAAATAATTGAACTACCACGTTACAAAAGAAGTTCAAAAAATGAATATAATATTGTTGTTTGTGGAATACCAAATGTTGGCAAATCAACATTTAGTATATTAAATCAAATAATTTATTTAAGGCTACTCTCTCTTTTTCTTGAAAATCGATTTTTCATACAATCTATGGCATTGTTTACGAAATTTTCTAGAGATGTTCGACTCATGGAAGTGCATGTATACAAAAAATTGCATGATTTCAAACCTTACCATTCCGGAGATTTCGAAGAGTGATGATTCACAATAGAGCATTCACATGTACAAATATTTTTTCAATATATTGCAAGCTGAAGTGTTCGGGGTAGGCTCATTTGAAAGGGAACTCTTTATTGTTTGAAATGATGAACAAGTTTTAAAAGTCCACGATTGTTCTGATATTAGGGGATAGATATAAAATTCTTTTCTTTCATTTGAAAGAGGATACATCTGTCTATTGAATATGATAGTTATACAAACTATACTAAAATCAGTTTTGAGAAAACGTACAAATATTTTATGTATATTTAGCTGAATTGTTCGAATGCCTTCCAGTAATATTTTGAATAATGATGAGAGATGAGAATTGCAATTGCGCTTATAATTCTCCAATGAATTTAGATATCATTTATTTTGTTAGGAAGTTCTAGAAACTCATCAAAAATTGTAAAGAAAATGTTTGAATATTACATAATAATTTGTGGGCACTTTAAGATTATGTCTACATATTTATCCTGAAAAGTATCTCTTTTTTTCGAAAAATCGATTTTCTTTGAAGGAATAAGGAGGAAGTGGTCTTAAACAAATATAAGCGATAAGTTTTTTTCTTATTCTACATTTAGTTAATAAACTCCGTAATTTATTAGTCAATAAATCAAGTTGTGAAAGAGTTGGTGCAAATCCTGGTGTAACACGATCAATGAGTGAAAAAATAAAAATATCAGATCGTCCGAAAATATTTTTACGTGATACACCTGGTATACTTGAACCACGTTTAAAATCAGCTGATGAAAGTTTTCGTTTACTTTTAACTAATTCTATACCAATTCAACAACGTCAATTATCAGATATAATTGCTGATTATGGTCTATTTTTATTAAATAAATATGATAAACAACGTTTATATATGAAATATTGTGAACTTGATAAACCAACAGATGATATATTAACTGTTTTATTATCAATTGCAAAAATAAAACATTGTACACAAATATATGGAGATAAACGAGGATATGATTTAACAGGTGCAGCTTTACATTTTATTAATGAAATTAATAAAGGTACATTTGGTAAGAATGATTAATTTATATTAATTTTGAATAAATTTTTTTGTATAGGACAAATAACATTTGATCAAGATATTCTTGATGAAATGGAAAATAAAAAATTAAATGATATGAATTTATTTAAGACTAATTCTGGTCGAATAAAAAAATCAACTTAATTGATATTTATTATTTGTTTTTCATATATATATTTTCTAATTTTTAGATAAAAGAAAAATATGTTGAAAAATTGGAATGAAAATATAGAAACATTTGCTAGTAAGATAATTAAATAGTTTTAGACAAAATGTTCGTTTTTTTTCCCGTTCGTTTGAAAGTATGTCCGATGAGTTGAAAGTTTTGAAAGATTTTACATCATACAAACATAGAAAAATTCTTTTTAACGAGACAATGCAAAATAAGTCTTAACAAATTTGTGGTTGGTACTAAATCGTACTGGTAATTCAGTAGGAAATTATTATTTAGATTTCGATACTATATAAGACTATTTTTAGCATCTTTATAAATGAGCTTACAAGAATTATTAAAACCATGTTGATTTCTTATTCAAATTACTAGTTTAGATCTTTTAAAAATCTCCTTACTACTAAAGTAGAACAAACATTTTGTCTTAAAACTTCGAATTGATTGATTAAAAAAATATATACATATTTATTAAATTTATAGAACATATACAAATTTATAAAACATTAGCTCTTCGATGGCAAATTAATGTAATTTTAAAAGAATTAAATAAATATTATCTAATATAAAATTTTTATAAATTTCTAGCCAAGTTTTTTACATCGAAATTTAAAATATATTTATATAGCTCGAACATTAACACATCCAAATCGGTAAAAATAAACATACTTATTAAAAAAATTTTATATAAAATAAGTTTTTTTTCTTTTGTCTATTTTTAGTATTTCAAATGGAAATATTTCAATAGAAGAAATATTTAAATCACGTTTAGATGAAAGTATGAATAAATCATCATCATCATTATTACGTGGTGAAGCTTTTAATTTACATTTACGTGGATGGTCTTATGATTCAAGTAAAACAAACATTTTTTTTTTCTTAAATTTTTAATTTCATTTTTTTTTTTTTTTATTCTAAAAAGCATGTTTATCAGATCGACGCGGTGTTAAATATAATGTTTCATTTGATTTATCAGCTTCATGTATAGAAAATTTTTTACTTTATACATCAAATATATCTCGAACAATGAAACTTGGTCGAATTGATTCAGTGTTATCTAATAATGCATCATCAATAAATGATGATGATAATGATAATGATGATGAATCATCAACTATTTCATTTCATGTTTCAACAAAATATACATATACATTAATATTTTCAAGTACCATTACAGCTAGTCGTGGTAAAAATTTTTATTTATCATATTGAATATAAAAAGAAAACAAAAAAAAAGATCTTTTTCTTCTTGATTTTTTTATAGGTGATGGAAATAAAACTTCAATGTCCTATGGAAAACGTATACAACTTGATACATTATTTGATATTCGACAACCAATGTCTACAGTACAATCACTTGAAATTCAACTTACACCTGTAGTTAATGATGGACAAGATTTTGTAAATAATCAATTAATTATTTTTATTATTTTATTTTAAATTAATATTTATTGTAGTCAAAAACAAATTCAACACAATTTCCATCAACATTTACAATATTTTTTAATCTTACAAGAGAAGCAGTAGAAACGTTAAGAAGTACTGCATCAACAAGAAAACGACAACCAATATCACCTAGTAAAATTCCAGCATTACATATTCAAGAACAACAATATCATGATCCTAATGCTAAACGAATGAAAACAACACAAAAATCAAGTTAATATTCTTTTTTTATTTTTAAATAAAAGATAAAAATCAAAATCCGATTAAAATTATTTTATATATTTAGATAGAAATTCAACTAATACATTACCATTATGGCGTGATACATCATCAAATAATGATCATAATTCATCAACAAATTTACCACTTTTCTATAGTTTTGTAACAGATAATAAACAATGCTTAGCTACAAGTTATATGTCATCAAAAGGACATTGTTGTCTTTGTCAATTTACAGCTATTAATAATGATTTAGATGTATTAATTAAACATTTATCTTATTGTCATCCACGTTTTACAGCTTCATTAAGGGTAAAATTTCTACAATATACTTTTTTTTTCTATATTTATATATTTCTCAAATGTTTTTTCATTATAGAAAAATAGCGATCGACCTAATATTGAATTGCGTATAAATGCATTCTATGATGGATCACTTGATACATTTGATATGTTTGCAGAATATTATCCACGTAAAAGACGTATTACCAGTGAATTAATTCTCTGGCGGTAAATATTTCTAAAACAAAGTCTAATAACTCTGATAGAATCATCGAGATTTTGTGCGAATTCTAATTATTTTTAATTCTACGATCTAGACATATGCTATAGCTGATGAGAAATTTATGGATGATAGTGAGCGTGAGAATGAAAATACGAGTAGTGTTGCAGTTCTATAGGATTGTTCATTTTTCTTTCATCTTGATTCACTTCATTCTTTCTCACCTTCAACATCATCCGCGTTCCTCTTGTTTTCAAATCATTGGTATATTTTTTTAAAATTCTGTGATTCATTAAAA
This sequence comes from Macrotrachela quadricornifera, assembly GCA_022393335.1. Lineage (NCBI taxonomy): Eukaryota > Metazoa > Rotifera > Eurotatoria > Philodinida > Philodinidae > Macrotrachela > Macrotrachela quadricornifera. The sequence goes on along the minus strand of JAJEKB010001023.1, from coordinate 229,978 downwards.
TAATATTTCAGTATTGTCTGGCCGAAATTAGACATAGATAAAATTAGATTCAAAGATGCTTCTTTGAATATGTCTCAGGAACATGTAAGGATGTATGTTAGTTAAATCAAATCATAGTTTTAAATAATTGAGCTGCTTAAAGTACATATGATATTTCTAATTTATCAGCCTAAGATTGGTATGAATTCCAGATAATTATGAAAAGAATTTTATTTTGTTTTTGTTTTTTTCTAGACCACCACGTTATCGTCGATTGGCAATGGATGATGCACCATTTGTTTGTCGTCGAGCAGCATTAACTCGAGTTTATCGTCATACAACAGGTGCACAACCAATTGAACCAGAACATATACAAATTGATAGTGATGATGAAATATATCCTGAATGGACACAACAATTATCACGTCGTATGATGGAAGATTTTCAAGATGTAAATGAAGGTGAAAAAGAAATGATGATTATGTGGAATCATCATGTTATGAAACATAAGTAATAAAAAAAAAACGAATTTTCTTTACGTAAAATATAAAAGAAAATTTTTTCTTATTTAGTTTTATTGCTGATAGTCAAATGCCATTTGCTTGTGAACTTTTTGTTGAAAGACATGCAAAAGATTTACGAGAAAAAAATCTTATTAAAAATTTTTATTTACATTTGGCTACACTTCAATTATATAATTTAATTAAAAAAACAGATCTAGCAAAATGTATTATTCGTTTAAAAAGTATTTTGGCTTCAACTCCATCTGTTTCAACTTCAACATAATTTTATATCAAATATATAAATATATGTATAGATATAGATATCTTATTCTTTGTCTTGGATATATTTCTTTTTTTTTGTTTTGTCAAGAAGAGATAAAAACAAATACATGATGTTAAATATTTTGATAGAATGTTATAGATATAAATTAGTTTTATTTAAAAAAAAAAAGATTATTATGAAATAAGTATAGAGTGAATATGGAACTTGTATATTAAATATCGAGACTTTTGATGCGTATTGATGAATAATAAAATATATTATGATAATCTTTATCTTTGAAAATATTTTATGAATAAGAATGATGTTTGATAATTGAGCCTTGCATTTTATGAAATTTATGATAATTTACTCAATTTTAGATATTATATTTTTCTATAAGACAAGAAACATGTACAATTATTTATTTATACGATAGAAAACAGAAAAAAAAGAAACAAAAGTGCTTTATAAACAATCTCAATACAAAGGAGTATAATTTGTTAAACATTGTTCATCATTTTGTTCATGTGATGAATCATCATGTTCAATAATATCATTTGATGGATAATAATAATTTGAATTCATTGTTGGATAGCATAAAAGCTGCTGCTGCTGTTGTTGTTGTTGCTGTTCTATAGTAATCATTTTTGAATTATTATCACGTTTAACTGGTAATCGTGCAGGTGCCCCACGAGCTTTATATAATTCTTGAAAAAGATCATCAAGAAAATTTTTTGGTAAATGTCGTCGATATTCTCCATATTCACATTCAACATCAGTTTTTGTTTGTTTAGCTTGACCTTTATTAATTAATTGTACTTTTCGACGTTTATTTTGAAACCATATACGTATTTGATCACGTGATACACCAATATATTTAGCAATAAGTGTTTTTTGTAAACTATTAGGATATTTATGTTTTTTAAATATTTCATTTAACATAACAAGTTGATGACGTGTATAATTAGCACGATTTTGTGGTAACATCATTGTTGATGAAGTTGATGGAATAATAAAATCATCAGATGTATAAGGATGACATCGTGGAGGAACTGATGAAGGATAAAAAGATATTTCGGATGAAGATGCTATTGGTTCTGATCTTGAAGGATAAAATGATTCAGTTAAACAATAATTTTCAATAGGTTGAAGAACAGATGGTATAGATGATGAGTGATAGTTCATTGTTGTCGATGGACAAAGTAAAGATGATGATGACGATGATGATGATGACCAAGTTGATGTATTATTTGTGTAATAAGAAGGATGATAATGATTTATAGTATTAAAGTAATTTGTATCTAATTGTAATGGTGAAAGATTCATATTTATGAATACTATAGTTAAATTTTGAATATATCAATAATCGATCTTACTGTTTGTATAATGAGAAATAATTAAAATCGACTCTATTTATATATCAGTTTCTTGTCCTTTTTTTTTCTCTCGTAAAAGAGAAGAAAAAAATTATTATTAAATTTTATTTTTCGTGCACTGCAGGAAGGCGATTGTTGTTCGGTAAGCAATTTATTACGAACACTAATCAACATGATCAGTGATGATATATTCTTCTATTCGAATATCGTATATGAAGGTGAGAATAAGCTAAATTAGACGTTAAAATATTAATATGTACAAGATTATGCAATAAGTTTCAATATATATGATCATGTTGTGTATTGATGGGAGAAGTACGTAATCAAATTAGCAGAAAAGAAAGGTAAGCCTAAAGGCGAGAACATAATGATCTTCTATTTTAAATGATACTTTTTTTTTTAGTATTAAAAAAAATAAAAAGTTTGTATTTTCTAAATGAGATTCATGTTAGTATGTTAGTTATTGAAATAAAACTGATGTGTTTTTTAAAAAAGTTGTTCAGTGACAGATTTATCATTTATTAGATGTATTAATTTAATTATCTCAGAATTCCATAACAAAAATAGACTATTTTATAATAAACCATAAAGATATAAGAATCAATTGATGATTAATAGAATTAATTTGCCTTTCTTAAAAGAATGTTATTGATGTGTGAAATAACTCAGATTTTTTTTTCTTTATTGATCATAGACATTAACAAGAAAAAGTGATGTTTTTACTTTGATACTCAAAATAAAAAATCTTCTGAAAGATTATATCATTTTATTGTCCTTGAAATAAATACTTTTATAGTAAATTGTTCACTGAGAAGATGCAAATGAGATAGCTATTCATTAGGTTAAACATATATATATAAATAGAATTATCTTTCTTTCATTCCATATGATTTTACTTTCAATTTCCTATATTAATTGACAATATTTATAGTAAAAATTTGTCAAAAAAAGTAGTGTATATTTTTTTCTAAATAAATGTGCGACCCCTTTTATTGAATTAGTTTTTTTTTTAATCCCGACACAGCCATGCATTATGACGTTGACTGCATCCATTACACTTTCCTATTTGATTGCAACGTTGCATTGGCTTATAATTGGTATTTATTGGAAAAGAATATCTGTGTATGCGTGTGTACGTGGGATAGAAAGATCGATTGTGGACGATTAATAGCAGTTTCCCATCATCATTTACATTTCATTTTTAATTTTTATAGAATAACT
>JAJEKB010001023.1:87320-196637 GCA_022393335.1 Macrotrachela quadricornifera | reverse complement strand
TTAATACAAGAAAAGACATATTATTGAAACTAGATTAAATAATTTTTAATCAAATCATACTTCTATATACAAAAAAATCTTTTGTAAATACTAATTTATAGGTATAATAAAACAGTTTTATGTATTCAAATAGAATAAATTGTTATTTTGCAAGAATGATTTGTATATTGGAAAGAAAATATCTTAAGCATACAGTATTGTATATCTTTGTATTCTATCATGCGTTAGAATAAACTATTTCCTGAAAAAATATTTTTGTATTCTATATTATTTCTTTAATTTCTCTACATATCATATTTCTCATAATATATTAATGATAAGAAATGATCTCCAAACAAAAACTCATTTGAAAAGAATAATATACTGCTATTTTAATTTCATCTAAAAGTTGACCTAAATAAATATATTTAATAAGTTTCTCATCTTTTTATATGACATATTTTGAAGATTATAACGATAATATGGCTAAACAAGAAAAATAATTAGATGTATATTATAAAAAGAAACAGCATGAATTTTTTTTTCATTTATATCAAACTAATGGTTAATTTTTTTATTTATTTTTACAAAAAAAAAAAACGTGCTCGAGATGGTAAAAGGTTCGATTATAATAGTTCAACGGTGAAATGTTGGTATAAAGGAAAAAAAAAAAAGAAAAAATTAAAACTAAAAAATAAAGGTAAAAAAATAATACAAAAAGAAAAAGAGAAAACTTATATAAATAAAACAACCAAACTTCTTCACACATTCATTTAACTAAATATTCTAAAATGAATTAATTATATGATTAAAAAAAAAAACAGATAATTATTTCTTTTTCTTCTTGTTTTAGTTTAACCAAGTTTATCAAGTACACCGCGTACTTCAGTAAAAACATCATCTGGTGCTAATTCTGAATTAACCTAAAATTATAAATAATAAAATTTAAATAGAAACAAAAAAAAAGACCAATTTTACTTCAGCTAATTTTCCTTGTTTTTCATATAAATCTAAAACAGGAAATGTTTGATCATGAAATGTTTTCAAACGATTTTTAATTGTTGCTTCATTATCATCAACTCGACCAGATGTTTGACCACGATGTAGTAAACGTTTTGTCATTGTATCATCACTTGCTTTAACATATAGAACAAGATTACATGGAGCAATCTAAATTAATTTTCAATTAAATATTAAATCAATTTTTTTTTGATTATTAAATAATTTACTAATTCTTCAAATTTTTTTGCTTGTGGAACTTCACGTGGATATCCATCAATAAGAAAACCTTTCGATTTATCAGCATTTTTAACCATATTCTCTTTAAGTAAATCAAGAACAACTTCCTAAATTAGAAAAAAAAGAAACAAAAATTGTTAGTTATTAAATAAAAAAAAATAAAAATAAAATACCATTGGTACTAATTTGCCTTCTTTCATTAATGCATTGAGTTGTTCACCTCGTTCACTCTTTGATTGAACAGCTTCACGAAGAAGATCTCTAATAATAAGAAATCTTGTTTATTTATTTAATATTCAATTTGAATTTTTACCCAGTACTTAAATGTGTAAAACCATATTTTTGAACAATTCGTTCACATTGTGTACCTTTTCCTGATCCTATAATTAAATTAAATAATATTTTGTTTTTGGAATTATATAAAAAATTATACCTGGTCCACCAACAACAAAGATAATTTTAGAATTTTTTAATTTATCTAATTCAGGTTTACGTTCAATAACTAATAAAGAAAAATAAAATTTAAAATTATTAATAATTAATTCAAGGAAAAATATTATACAAAGGTTAAAAATTTGGATAAAATCAATGTGAATGAAATATTTTTATTGTATTTCTCACCTTGTGTCATGTTTGTTATATATTATTCTCTTAGTATTTTTATGTAGACGATTGCCTCTCGAATGCAATTCTTAACACAATGAGAAGAAAAAGAAAGGTCCGTTATATGTGTATTTTGGCACCATCGAAAACAGGAGAAGAAGAAAAAAAAACGAGAGGAAGATAAGCGGAGGTATAGGGAATAAGAAGAAGAAAAAAGCATCTAACATAACGATTCTCCCTAAATAACATGCTGTGGTAAATGAAGAAGAAACTATAAATGTATATAACATCCTATTGACTATCCTTCTAGAAATAACCTTTCAGACATATGCTTAATATTTTTTGTTTTTCTTTGTGGTATATAACAAAAAAACAAAAGCAACAAATATTGATGTCAAAACGACTTAGCAGCTTCTATCGATAAACTGGGGACAAATACATATGTATAGATTGATGAGAATTTGGTTTTCTTATTGTCCAATAAAGAAAGCTTTTTCTTTATCATAAAAACATTTTTGTAAAAAACATAAGTGACAAGTTATTATTTCTAATAAAAAAAAAAACAATGTGATTTGAATAAACAACAGTGAAAAGTAGGGGAAATAATCACATGTATACCTTCATTTGATAAGTCATGATTATGATTAGTCTGAAAAACAAGTTTTCTTCATTTAATGTGAATGTTTTACATACGCAAATACATATTTATATATAAAAGCATATTCTTATTGTTTACCTACTTGATTTTGTTCCATTAGTCCTTCTAATGTTTGTTCAACATCATTAAATACTTCATCAGGTTTTCTATTAGCATCAATAGTAACCAATTTTCCTTGTTTACCATAATAACCTAAAATAGGTGTTGTTTGTTCATGAAATGTATCTAAACGTTTTGCAATTGTTTCTTCATTATCATCAATTCGACCACTTGTTTCACCACGCTTTATTAATCGTTCTTTCATTATTTCATCAGGTACATCAAAATAAATTAAGACATCACATGGTGCAACATCTTTTTCAAATTGGATACCTATAAATAGAAAAGAAAAAAAAATACGATATTTTATTATATAAATTTGAATAAAAAAACAGTAATAATCAAAGAGAAAAAAATCGAGCAGTTAAACATCAAGGAAATCAATCAAAATACTTACTAAATTTTTTTTATTAAAAGATGTTTATAAATTAAAATATATTAATGAAAAGATTTGAGTTATTTTTGTTGCTTTATTTATTCTTTACCTTGATCAACTCGACGCGGAAATCCGTCAATTAGAAAACCGGAAGCTTCATTGGCTTTATCATAAATTGCATCTTTAAGTAAACCAAGAATATCTTCCTAAAATATAAAAATACAAAAACCAGACACGTTTGTTTTTTTTTCTGCATTATTAATCCTATTTTATTTATTCATTACTGTGGAAATAAGTTTCCCTTGTGACATAACTTCATTAAAATAACGACCTTTTTCTGTTGTTGAATCTTGTGCAGCGGCTCGAATTAAATCACCAGCAGATAAATGTGTAAAACCATATTTTTCAATCATTTTTTCACATTGTGTTCCTTTACCACTACCTTTAATTATAATAATAAAAATAAATAATATTTAAGTATTTTTTTTTAAATACCTGGTCCACCACCAACAAAAATAATTGGTTTGCCTTTAAGTAATTCTTTACTTTTAACTTCTTCTTCTTTAACATGTTGACTATCATCTATTTTTCGTTGTTGTTGTTGTTCAGGTGTTGGTGATTGTGGTCGTTCTTCAATTGTTGGTTGTTCTTCAATTTTTGGTTGTTCTTCTCTTTTACCTGAAGGTATTGCATCAAGTTTTGGTGGACGACTCAATTCTGTATGTGATGATAATGATGTATTAACTGTATTTGTTGAATTTTTGAGTGGAGCCAATGTATTGTTCATACCACCTTTTCGTCCAATAAATAAATCCCATTTCAATTGTTGATTTCCACCTTTATACTATATGAAAAATGATAATACTTTTATTTTTTTTTGTTAATATTTATTATAAAATTTACTCTTGTTAGAGATTCAATAATGAAGTCAATATGATCTTCCGGTTTGTGAACCATAAGGCCAGTGATTAATGCCTAAATATATTTTATTTTTAAAGAATTAAATTTAAAATAAATTTACTTCGAATAATTGTGGAATTTTTCGTTTAGCAATATAATCTTTTGCCAATTCTGTATTGGCATTTGTATGCATTTGATTCATAATTAAAATAAAAAATATTTAATTGTTCAACAAAATGATAAAAATAAAATCTAGAAATAAAACAACAATTATATTGAAACTAAGTTTCTTTCCTTTTTTTTTTTGAATTTGTTTTTTTTTTAGTTACATAGATGATAGAATACGACAAATAAATGAATATTCACTCATAGCATTTCTTCGCACACTAAAACTGGTGCGTAGCGGACGAGAGCAAAAGAAGAAATGACAAATAGAGAAAAAAAAAGGGAAAAATACATTTGATCACCAACACTACTACTGTTCCTTCGACTGACGTATAGGCATTTTTTTTACACACAAAATATATGAGACTATAAAGGGGACGAAAGGAAGGGGTACATCAGAATGAAAGCAAGGGAGAAGAAAAAAGAAGTTCTGACCCCACTATATTGCACATAACCCATCACAAAAAAGACTAGATGTAGAAAAAAGAAAACAAAATTGCATTAGACAAATTAATAGATTCTTGTTATTTCAAATATGTTTGAGTATATCTTTCTTGAGATCTTCATAAATTTCATCAACTTCCATTCGACAATCAATCTATTAAATAAATGAAAAATAAATAATTTATGTGACAAATAAAAGAATTCCATTTTTAATTACATAAATAGCTTTATTTTTTATTTTAAATTTTTCAATAATATCATTTAATTCATCGATTTTTGTTTGTGTTTGATGTTCACCAATATAAATTAATATAGAACAAGGACCAATCTTTAAAAAATAAAATATTTTTTTTTTTTTTCAAAAATAAATAATAAAGAAAATCTGTTTACTTCTGTTTGAAATTTTTCAAGATCATCAAATGAAGTTGGAAAATGATCAATGATATAACCAGCACATGTACCCATTGATTCAACAACTGATGTTTTTAATTGATCAAAATTAAGTAAAGTTTTATTAAAATCTCCATAATGAATATGTTTAAATGATAATTGTTCTCCTAAACGTTGACATAATGTAAAAATAAATGAGTTATTACCATCTTCATCATTTTCTGTATCAAATTCTTCATCAATCAATAAATTTTCATTGTTTTCTTTTATTGCTAATTGATGGTTATCAATACAAAATATAATTGGTACATTAAAATTCGTTGCTTTTGATTGAGAATTTTCATTAATAAAAGTCTTTAAAAAAATTCAATATTATTTTTTGCATTTTTTATATTAAAAATTTTACATGATGAGGAAATATTTTATCGACCATATGAATAACATCTGCAAGAATAGTATCAAATTCATTATTTGAATTGATCTAAAATTTAATTGCATTTTTATTATTAAAAATAATATATATGTATATTTTACTTGAACAATATGTGAATTTTGATTTAATTTTATTTGTTGATCAGATGATAAAAGAATTATTAAATCAATTCGTCCAAGCTAGATTAAAAAATTTAATTTTCTAAACAAAACAAATTTTTTTTAACATTATTTATATTACTTTTTCTTGCCATTTTTTATAAAAATTTTTTTCATCTAAATGACCAGCAATAAGAAAACCATGTGTATTTGAGCGATGTTGTTCAATTGCATGTTGAATAGAATCATATCGATGTTCATATTTATTAAGATCTAAAATAATTTTTAAAAAAAAATTTTTTCTTTTTAAAATTTTACTTATGTCTTCATCTTCATCAATATTAGCGATATCATTAATGTATAAATAAATTATTTCATTATAACGTTCCATTAATCTTGAACATAATTTTGTTGCGCTTGTTGAACCTAAAATAAAATAAAAAAAAAAAACGACAATTTTTTTTTTATTTTGATTTCAAATAAAAACATATTTTAATACTTAGAATAAAAATAATTGGAATATTTTGAGAATTTTGTTTTTTATTATTATCAATGGGTGGTAATGCTGTTGATTTAATTGCTGATTGATTTGGTTTTGACATTAAATTTGATGTACGAACAGGAGGTAAGGCTTTTTGTCGATTTTTATTTACTGATGATCTTGATGATAAGGCACTTCTTGTATTACTAGTATTTGTTACAAATAAATCCCAGCGAACACGATTTGGATTATTTTGCACCTAAAATTTATTATGAAAAATAAAAATATAAAGTATATAAAAAAAAGTAAACCTTGTCTAAACATTCACGAATAAAAGCAATATGATCATCAGGTTTATGAATCATTAGAGCTGTCATTATAGCCTGAAAAGTCAAAATAAATTTTTGTTTTTATTTATGTTAAATAATAATTTTACTTCGAATAATTCATTTATTCCTTTTTTATTTATATAATTAGCAGCACTTTGATTATTATGAATTCCATGTGGTCTTGCTGCCATAATTAATCTTAAATATAGATTCTACAAAATAATCAAATTCTAATAAATTTCTACACATTTCAAAGTAGAATAGATTCGATTGTTTGTTAAATTACCTCATAATTCGAATAACTATCAAGTTCAAGTTTAGACTATTAGAACGAAAATAATTGTCAATATAAGTTTCTCTGAAAATCAATATATCACCAAAAGAAGGACTGTTCTAGTGGAAACTTTCAGAATGTTCTATCAACTATTAAACCTATGTATTGACGGTATCTCAAGTCGAAATTCTACACTATCGTCATAACTGTCTGTAAAAGACATTGAAAATTCTTTTTAAAGATTTATTTAATAGATAATGAATTACAATGTGGCTAAATAGCACTGAAAACACAGTCAATCAAAGGAATTAGACAATAATTTTACAATTCAAACAGATTTATGTCATTCAATTATCTTCTTTCTAATAGTAAGAACTCGTACTTCATAGTTATCAGTATTGTCGAGTTATTTAACAAACAATGATGTCCATTCTATTTGGAAATGAGTATTAACTCAATAAGAATATCAATTTTTTTTGTAAACATCTAGAAAAAATAAAAAAGTTCTGTTGAAAGAAAATATTTAATTCATAAAACGACTTTGGCCCGCTTAAAAAAAATCACGCAAACTGTCATAAATAACTGTTGCACTACTTAAATAGGCAATAACAAATAATGAGCAAAAGTAGAAAAAAGAAAGAAGACATTAATGAATCACAATTTTTTTTTTTGTTTAAGTTATTTATTTTTATCATGCATTTGAATAAATGTATCCCATCGAAGTGGTAACTTTTGTTTTTTCATCTGAATATAAAAATAAAGAAAAATAATTTAATTTATTTCTCAAACAAACTTTTGTTAAACTTTCAATAATAAAATCATAATGATCGTCCGGTTCATTATTCATTAAACCAGCCATAAGTGCCTAAAAGAATTTTCTTATTAATACATATATGTATATATATAATTTTATTATATTATCTACTTCAAATAACATGGGAATTTGTCGTTCAGATATATAAAGTTTTTTTCGTTCACTAACTGGATCTTCATTTATTTTTAATGATGATGTCATCTGAAAATAATATTTTAAAATGTGATTAAGACAAGATAAAAGAAAAATATTAGTGTGATCACAAATTTTTTACCAAAAAAAAAGTCAAATTTTACAATTAACCTAAGGCAAAGGTATGTTAAATGGATACACATTATCGAAGCAAAAGAAATAGGAAACAAGAAAAAAAAAATAAAAATTTTTAAACACTGGTTGTTTCGCTTGGTTTCGTTAATACAGATGCACCTTTAATCGGTGATGAAACTGCTGTTTGATGAAGTTGAAGATTTTCAAGAATAAAATTTCGTTTCTTAATTCCTGCTCGTCGTCCACCTATTTCATCACTGTTAACAGACGGTAAACTTGAACGATTTTTTGGTGGTTCATAATGTGGTAATACACCACGAACAATATATTTCCATTGATTATCTTTTGTCTAAAAAGAAAATTTTCATTTAATTACATTTTATACTGATACTATTCATTGTATAAACACAGATGGGGATATTTAAACATTGATATCTTACCTAAGTTCTATTCACTAATATCGATACTTTAATAACAAGAATTGAAAGATTGTGGTAAAAGTAAAAATTTTATGAATGGGAAGATATGCTATCTGCTAAACATTGCAGACCTTTATTAAATTTATATGCTTCAAAATTATGTATTTTTTTCTGTTATGTATAACTGATGAAAAGAATGCGACTGATTGAAAGAACTTTATATCAAAAAGGACGCCTCTAATGAGAAAGACGAGTGAAAGCGTATTATTTGTATATAATATTGAGAAAAGAAATTCAAAAGAAAATGGTGAATTTCAGTATTTTTCAGGTGAAGAAGCTAAAATATGTTGATATTTAGATTGTAAATGATTTTACTATGTCTCTAAGGGAAAAAGATCAATGTTTTCAATTTCTTCTAAAAATAAACAAAAGGAATATGAAATTATGCTGTTTTGTATTACTCTTTGTGAATTATTAATCATAGTGTAAAATGATTCGAAGAGAGTATACATACGATAATATCTGCAGAAAAAGATATGCAATTTTATTCTTGCAAACTCTAAATGTGAAACAGAAATATCCATTGCGGCTGAGAACCTATTACGATAGTACACAAAAAAGGTTTCGAATTCCATTGATATGCGTTGAATTAAAATTATTGTTACTAATCGATGAGATTCATTATGACTCAGAATATTACATTTATGAACACTGAAATGTCTGCAAATTCATGAAATTTTTCAGTTTCATCCAAAAAAGAGTTAACACTACCGCAATGACAGCAGCGCTGTGACAAATATCTATGATATGAAACCTTCTTAAGATCAAACAAATTTATAAAACGTTCAAATATAATGATCAATCCTGAAGGGTTGATACGAACCTTCATATGAAATTTTTTAATACTTTTCTTGAAAATATGGAAAATGATAAAAGATTTCATATCTAACCACTCATGTCTGACATTGAACACATTTTCTAACAAATAGATTTGTCAATTCTAACTTTAAAAAAAACTCTAAAAAACTTAAATAATATATTTTTTTTCTACATACATTCACAATTAACATGCCATTGAAAGTTCGTCCATAGACTGTCGGACAAAATGATACTTTTAGTAGAGTTCCATTTGAACTTGCTGGTAATAAATCACCTTGTTCCGGTGTTATACTAAATGATTTATCGCTATTTGATGTAAAATATGCATCATATCTAATTGGAGAACTATTTAAATAAACAAAAATAAAAAGAACTATTGAATAACAAAAAACAATTAATAAACATACTCTGTTGGACTATATAAACGAAAACCAATAGTTGATATTTTATTTAAACCAATAGCTTCAAGTATAATTTCATCATCAGGTGGTGTATCAAGTGTAACAAAACGTAAAGGATATTTTAATTGACCACCAGTTGCAAGTGTTAAAATAAGCACACAATCCATTCTAAACAAAAGAAAAATTTATTTATATATGGATAAAATAAACGAAAATAATGATTTTTTTTCTTTACGTATGAAATTTCTTTGGTGCATAAACAATATTAAATCGAACAATGTCAGTTTTCTCATTATCACGTTTAAGAAGTTGAATACCAATTGAATTTTGTATAAAATCTTGATTTGAACTGTTTTCATTAATTATATTATAGTCTTCAATAGCAGTTGGACTTTTTTTCACTAAAATAAAAATATTTTTATTAACATAAAAAAAGGGAGAAAATTTTCTTTACAATGTAAATGTCGATTATCAAAACGAAATAATTGTCGATTTAATTCAAATTCAAGTTGTTGTTCAATTCGATCACCACATACACATTCAATTGGTTTCAATTGATTTTCTACTTCATCTCTTTGATGAATCCAATTAAAAGCAATACCATGTAATGGATATGTCCATGAAAGTTCTGATGCATCAGGACTTTATAGAAAAAAGATAAATATAAAAGAAAAAACAAATACAATGAAATTTTACTTGTCTGGTGACCAAGTTTTTCCTGCTGGTAATCGTCCAATAATACGTAATTGTGCTTCTTGTCGAGCTAAAATTTCTGGACAAAAAGCAATTGGAATATGAAATATTTCTCGTGCTCCAATTGATATATTCTCAAGTTTATCAAGTAATATACGAAATGAATTATGAACTCCTATAAAAAGAAAAAAGAAAAAAAAAATCTTTTTTTTATGTAAAAAAATTGTTTTTTTTTTGTACCTGATGAAAGTGAAAGATCACATCGAATAGGATGATTAGCTGGATTTTGAAAATCAATATTTGTTGTTATACTAACACCAGTTTCAGTTTTCATAATAACTGGAGATTCTTGTTTTTGAGGTTTTGTACCAACACCTTTAACAGTATATTTCAATGTACCAAGCTAAAATAAAAAGAAATTTTATCAAACGAATAATTGTATCAAAAATAATAGAGAATCAATTTAAAGAAATTTTTATAGGGATAATCAATTAATTAAACGCTTTTTAAAAGCATGTTCAATAGATAAACAAGATACATTGAAACATCTGTAGAGCAGAACAATAACCAAAAACATTAAAAATTTTGAACTGAGAAACGCAGAACATTTTCATAAGGATAACAATGGTATATATGTAGATAAATTATGAATTATAATCAAAATGTCAATCTCCATGCATATTTAACTCTTTATTCACTATTAAATAGATCCGTTAAGTCGAAGAATTTTGATATACAATGAAAATTTTCGAACCTGAATCTGATTAATTAATCGTTTTTTGAGTCCGGAGCCTATTGGATTCAAAAATTTTTGAAGCGATTATCAAAACTGACAGACTCTACTATTGAGTAATTTTTTGACTGATTTATAAAAATCATGTATTTGAAGCAATAAAGCATAAAACAAAATTAATTTTCATGCATTGTATAGATCATTCCATAAGCAATAAATTTATAAAACTAACTCCCATATAACCTATTTGCAGAATCATGCTAGCAATATTTTTTTCTTATTAGAGATGTGCAGGCTGTACTGTTTTTCGTTTTTTTTATCCATCTTGAAGTTTTATAATGAAGTAATTTCGTTTAAATTTAATCCTTAAACATTTATATAAGCTAGTGCCAACTGTGCTAGATAAATAAAGGATCAAATAAAAAAATAATAAATAATTCTAATCAATTTGAATTATATGTTGATTATTTTAAAATATCTATCAGATTTTAAAAATAAATATTATAGATTCTTCTATTAGCAAAGAAGAAAAGCACTGCAAAATGAAGCATAATTTTACTTTTTCGATACTCGGAATAGAATCCTCATTTGATTGAATCTAATATATGTATATTTAGTATGTAAATATATGGAAAAAAAAACTTTCTCTTTTTATATACAAACCTTATCATTAATAAATGAAATTTTTGATTGATGTTGTTGTGATTGTTGTTCATTTCCATTTCCAATAGTTGATGGATTAAATGTAATATTAATTTTTGTTTGACTTTTAGGTTGAATTATTATTGTATCTTGTTCATTATTTATTTTAAAATTATTATTATTTGATGATACCGTTTGAAATGTAACTTGTTCATCAAGTGGATTTTCAAGTGTTATTTCTTGAATAGAATTTCTTGAAATATTAAAAAGAAAATTATTTTATATATTCTATATAAATATATATGTATTTATTTACCCTCCAAGTGGTGCAGTCATTGGTTGTAATTCAATTTTTTTTGGATTTGTACTAGTTAAATTAATTTCATACCAAAATTCTCCAATTTCATCATTATAAAAAATAAGACTAAAAGAGAAACATTTTTCTTTTAGAATAAAAAAAAATATAATTATGACATTAAATATGGTCAATTATTCACTCTTTTTATATTTTTATTTTTTTTTTTTTGTTAGTATAAATATAAAAATTTATTCAAGTAGGAAATTATTCTTTTTCCACATTTCTGTATAGATAAAGTCTACTAATTAAAATATGTAATAAGCTTATTAATTTCATTTTCTTACCTTCCAGACCAATTTCCAACTGTTTTTGGTTTAAATATAAGCTCATAACGAGCTTCACCATTTGCTTCAATATCAATTGAATTATCACCCTTGAAAATAATATTCGAAAAATATTTTGTTTTCGTTAAATAAATCTTACAATAATGTCTGGTAATGTTTGTAGATCAACATCTAATTTTATTGAATGATCGAGTGGATTTTTTAATGGAATTATTAATGAATTTGAACCCTAAATTTAATAAGAAAATTATTATTTGTTGTTTAATAAATGTATTAAATGATTTCTTTTTTTATTCTTGACATAAATGTAAATGTATGCATTTAAGTTCATATCTTTCTATTTAATATTTATTAATAAAACTCTATTGTTAATGATGACGCACCGAGCCAGAATAATTCGGGCTCAGTATTACTCAGTCTCAAGTTCGATCCATATATTACTACTAATACTTCGGATTGTTTCAAATTTCATAGTAAGAATACAGATTACGCATAATAATATAATCGCGAAAAAACATTTGAAAACTTCAATTCATAGTAAGACATACAGCTCAAAAAATACTTATTAAATGTACTACAATTCATATATATTATATTAAGTTAAAGTTACAGAAATAAACAGGAATTTGAGTATGAAGCAAATTAAGTACTAACATCTATATTCTAATTATATCCTTCATTATTCAAAGATAGTGAATTCGACAATTATTATATTAAAAATCTTCACTCCATTGAATTTAATCATACTTCATGATTTTCTGATTTTGTTAATAGTCATTTTTCTCATATTATCCTATTTTTTCAATATAAAAATAGCTACATAGGTTCTATATAATTTCTATAATGAAACGTATCTAATAAGAGAATTCTGTCAAATAATAATAACTTCCGTTTTTATTTTTTATTATTTGTTAAGATCGATACACTTGTATTCTCTTTTATTTTATGGTTTATTTGATACGTTTAGAAGTGGAATAAGTAATCTCAAGAAATGAAATTTTTAGAATGTACGAAAATACTATTAGTAATAATAAAAAAGTTGTTTCTCTCTATCTAGAAAATATCCATTCTCCTCTGATTAATAGTTTTACAGACTGAATTTTTAGAGCTTTTCTTTTCTGGAATGGAATGATAATGTTATAAATATTTCTAGAATTTTCATCCTATTTAAAATATTTAAAAATAAATCTAGACATACTAAACATGGTGCTGTTAAATCAACTGCTGTTTGAGCATTCGGTGGTTGCACATTAATATCAACAGTAAACCATAGTGAATATTGAAAATCTGTTGGATCTTCTGTTTCAAGTGCTGGAATTTCATCACCATCAGAATCAACATCTCTATTTAAAATAAAATTTATTTAAAAAAAAATCTTTTATTGATTTATTTTTTAAATATACTTAATAGGCCATGTTCCTGGTTGAAAAACGACAACACCTTTATAAGAACCTCGTTTTGGTGGACAAATTTCAAATTCATATCGAGCAGATTTTTTTGGTGCAACACAAACATATGGTGGTCCTTGAACAAATGGAAGATTACATGTAACATAATATGCAGTTTTTTTTGATTTTTTATTTGATATATTAATTGAATGAGTTGTTCTATTTAAATAATAAAAATATCAGAAAAATAGATATTTTGTTTTTTATTTAATATTAAACTTACGTTGAACCAACTTTACTTTCTAATTGTAAATGACCAATCTAATAAAAAAACAATATATACATATATTATGTATTAATCTTATATAAAAATAATTTTAACATACAGGTGGTCCACGATCAGATGTTCCACGTAGATTATATGTTTGTGTAAAACCTGTATCAGCATTATTAATAATCATTTCACATTGAAATTTATCATCTTCAATTTGTGGATTAAATGTTAATGGATATTGATAAACTGATTTAGCTTCAACACGAAATGCTTTTGGTCCACTAAATGCTTTATTACCAGAAAAATTTACTGTCATATTCCAATCATCTTCTGTTGCATTAGCCTAAAAGAATAAAATCATATTTTAATTCAAATAAAAAGATAAATCTATTTTTAATTTATATACAATTGGAATATTTTGTTGTACAGGTGTAAATACACTTGTTCTCATATGTAATGTAGCTATTTGTTTTTCATTATCACTTTGTGTAATACAATGTACTTCAATTTCAAATTCTCGCATATCATTTGCACATGATAAAGATATTCTTGTTGAATAAATGCCTGGTTTATCAGCTTGAAAACGTATTGGTAATTTAACAGATAATTCTTCAAGTGGAAATGATAAATTTGTTGGAACAAGAAAATTAGTTGTTGTTGATGATGATTGAACTTTAAATTCAGGTAAACGAGAAAATGGATGTAAAGATTTTTTTGAAGTTTCAGGTAATTGTTCAGTTAAACCAAGTAATGCTTGTTTTTGTCGTTCACGTTCTGACATACCCTATTGTTTTTATTAAATGAAAAATATTACAAATTATTTTTATTTTTATTTTTCATACCTGCCATCGAACGGCTACTAAAGCATTATGTCGTTGACTATTTTGAACGGGAATATCAATATCAAATACACTTGTTAAACCGGCTACAGCTTTAAATCGTAGTTTTTCTGGTTTTACTAAAAATATTTAAATTTAGATATTTGAATGAAAATTAGAATGCAATGAGGGAACTAGTGAGTTTTTAGATATCCATATCGATATACAATCTATTGACATTTGCATTTTTCGAGAGATTAATTTTTTGAATAAAAAGTAAATAATCATTGTATTATTTTAAGATATATTTCCTATTCTTCTCTAATTAGCTATCAATAAAACTTCATTTATAATGCTAAACAATCTTTTATTAGTAAATCTTTGCTTAAAAATACTATGTATAATATTGAACTTTCTTAAATTAATAAAAGGTCAAAAAAAACATTTTTCAATAGTTATTGTTTTTTTTTACCTTTCTTTTGATCAACTTTCATTGCTTTATCACTTGATACAGCAAATGGTCTATAAGAATAAATATTATATGTTATACAATGAATAAATAAATATTTTATTAAAACAAAAAACATACTCAGGTTTCTTTGGAATACCTTCAATAAGAAAAAGAAATTCTCCAATTGTTTCATTCATAAAAACAAGTAATGCTTCTCGACGTTTAGCTGTTGTTGCAATATATTGTATATCAAAATGTTTTGTTTCATGTGCTTTTAATTCAATTGAAGTTTGTTCAATAAAAAAACAATCAATATCTTGATTAAAATTTGATTTTTTTTTAGTTTTTTTTAAACTATGAAATAATTCTTCAACTGTTTGTTTTTTATTTCTATGAAAATAAGAATAAAAAAAGATTTTATTTTAATAAAAATCAAATTACTCTTCAATTGATGTAGCTAATGGATTTGTCATTTCTTGTGCATTGTCAGATGAATTAACAATAGCTACTTGAAATATACCATCTTGATCAAATGGATTCGTTACTTCAATTGTTGATTTTGTTATTTTATAAAGTGGTGCTTCAATTCGATGAGTTTTCTAATTAAATAAAAATATATTTAGAAATATTAAAATAAAAAAAAAAAGAAAAGAATTAATATTTCGAATAGGTTATATCAAATGACATTTACAAACAAATATTAAAATAAGTTAAATAACAAACAACAAAAACAAATAAAAAACTTTTGATTTTTACCTTTGTTGAATAAACACACTAATAGAAGAAGAAGAATTATAGAAAACAAATGTTTTCATTGACATGCATAAAAAAAAAATAATTTTCAGTGCAAAAGAAATAACGTAAATCTTTTCTTTTTTATTCTAATTCTATTTCTTACTTTTGCTGTAATTGTTTGTATTGAACCTTGTAAATAAAAGACCATAGGTGAACCTGGATAAGTATTTATTCGTTTTCCATATAATAATAAAATAGCATCAGTTGGACGAAGACGTTTATTTTTACATTGAACATTAACTAATAATGATGTTTTAGCTGGTATACTTAATGTTGTACCTTTTGTAAGATGAAATTCATCTGCATCACGTCCAATAATATTCATTGAATAATTTAATGTTTGTGTACTTGGATTTGTTATTTTAACTTGTGATATTGATGGTTCATGTAAAATTCCACCAAATTGTATTGTACCTTTTGATAAATAATCTGGTATATGTTCATATAAATAACAAACAAGTAAACACATGCATATTGGATCAGCACGTGTTATATCTAATGCTTGAAGATCATATTCAAGACCAAGTTGTGTTAAACAAGAAACAAGTATAAGTGCATTTTGTAAATATTGTTCACCACTAGTTGGATGAACATACATACGTTTTAAATATGATTCAATCTATTTGAAATAAAGAATTTATTTATTTTAATTTTTCTTTGTTTTTTTTTTGATGAATTAAACATACTAAAAATGGACAGTAAGCACCAAGAACAGTACCGAGTACAATACTATCAACAAGATCAATATCAAAATTAACAATCCATCGACCAGATGGCATATTAGCTGAAATTAAAAAGAAAATATTTTTTTTAATTATTTTTTACTGTATAAAAAATTAGTTTTATAAGCAATTTGTGATGTATTCTACTATTTTTTTATATAGCGATTCAAATATGAAGTGTAAAGTTCTATCATTTATCATAGATTATCCAATGCTACTGTGCACATAAATTATCTGTAAAATAATGCTTAAAAATTTGTTTAATACTACCATCACTTTTTCAAAAATCGTAAAAAAAGAATTAAAACTAATAATAAATTCAATTTTTTTTTGTTATTTAAGATGAAAGGATCATTTTTGATTTTGTTTCAAATTTAATCATATTAGTATCATATTGAGTGTTTATATAATCTATTTTCATAATCAATTCAACAACAAATAGTAACGTATTAAAGATTAATCTAAAACGAAAATTCTAATTAAAAAACTACTCTTTACATTGATCACGATGTGCCCAAACTTGTTCACGATAATTTGAATAACAATAATTAAGCCATGTTAATAAAATTCGTTCACTAATACCATAAATATTACTTGATACTGGATCAGTATTTATATCTGGCATTGGTTTATTTCTATCAGGTATACCTAATTGTTCATAAGATTTTGGTGTTATACGACCAAGTACAAGACTCTAAAAATTAAAAACAAATGAATAATTTTTTTTTTTATAGATAAAAATAAATAAATACTTTAAGAATTTGCATAAGTACATCGACCCATGTTTTTTTTGATACAGTTTCAAAAACTTCTTGTGATAAATGAAGAGGTTTTGTACGTTCTTGAGAAAATTCAACATCTTTTTGTTCATTAGATGCATTTACTGATAATGCTGATTCACGCATTTGAACATAAACATTATATAAATCTGGTGGAAGAAGATATTCTGGACGTATAAAAGCTGTGCATGAACCTTGTGTTCTATAAAATAAAAATAAATAAAAATAAAAGAAAATAAATTAATTAAATACTTTAAAAATAATAATAATAAACGATGTTGCCATAAATATTGTTTTGTAGATTCATCCATTTTTTTTGGTGGTACGGAATTTTGTGGTATACCTGGTAATGAATGTCCACTTAAATGTGTTATCATATCATATAGTGTTTTTTGTTCTTCTTTTGCACTTTGTTTTGTTCCAATTGTTTCAAATTGTCGTTTAAATAATGCACTAGAAAATAAAGAACTTCGATTTCCTTTTTTTTTGGTGTAGAAAAATTAAATTTACTTTCGAAATGATTGAGGAATTTTAACAGCATGTGTACCTTTTGGCCAACCTTGATTAGAATACCAACGTTCAAGTGTTGATACAAGCCATTGAAAAGTTTTTGAATCATTATCTAAATATGGAATTGATACAGCATTTAATTCTTGACTATATGTTGTTGTTTGATGAAATGTATTAGATGAACCAGATCGAATACGAGCAAATGGTGTCTGAAATATTTAATAAAGAAAAGATTAAATAAACAAATATATTTTCTATGTGTAGATATGTTTTCAGTTCATTTGAAGATTTGTCTACTATTTGGAACAGAGATAGGATAGTTCCGACCACGAAGCAGTCACTCCACAGAACCACTTTTACTCTGAAAGCTGAGGTGGAGCAAGAAAATATTGGACGGATATCACAAACTATTATTTTTCATTTTTTACAGCAGAAATAGAATGTCATTAATTAATACAAAAGCTGATTTGTAAAGGAGCTAAAAAAAGCAAAGCTTTGTAATAAAATAAGTCTTAAAATATCTATTTAAATAGTTACATTTATTTTTTTTTTATTTACTAAACATTTAGAATAATCTACATATGAATAAATATATTTACTGGTGAACGTTCATTTCTATTTTGTGCTGATGCATTTTCATCAGTTGATGTTTCATCAGATGTTTGATCAGCTTGATCAAATGTTGCACTTGTACTTGTATTTGGTCGAGAATTTGAACTTGTTACTGTTCGTTTATGTACTAAAAGTGGTTCACCTAGAAATAAATAAATAGATTAATTTAAAAAAAAAAAGTAAATATAGATAAATTATATTTTATCATACCACTTGAATTACTTTCATCAGATTTAATTCTACTTCCTTTCATAATTTGACCTGGTTGTACAACAATTTGATAATCATTTTCAGATTTCCATAAAAATGAATAACATGTAAATATTGAATTATCAGCTGTAACATAAACTTCATATTCAAAACTAAAGAAAACAAAAACGACAACAAAAATTAAATAAAGAAAATATATTAGTTTTAACCTATTTCTTTCTTCATCAATTATTTTAACAATAATTTGTTCTGAATATGAATGATTACTATTAAAAAATATTTTCATTATAAAATCTTGTTGTTTATCAACATTAATTATTGCTGGTTCAATAAATGATGCATGAAATTCATACGATGCATCAATTGGTTTAACATGAGATAAAATAATTAATTTTGTATTTCTTATTTAAAAAATAAAAAAAAAAATTGTGATTTTTTTGAATTAAAACTTCTTTTTTTTAAATTACTTTTCAAAACCTTTTGTCCGTACACGAACTGTTCCAACACTTTCAATATCGAGTGGTACAGGAGGAAGAATTAAACGTCGTGGTTCAAATATTAAATTTGGCATTATTAATTCTCCCGTTAATTCAATATATGTATATGGAGTTTGTTGATTATGATTTATATAAAGTGGTATACGTGTTTTATATATTCCAGGTTTAACTGGTACAAAATTAATTGTAAATGAAAAAATTTCTTTCGATTCAATTTCACCTTCTGGTCCAATACTTGTTGAAGAATTTACAAATGGAATAAATGATGAATGTAATATACGAAATATATCATTATCTAATGTAACATTATGACGTAAATCAAGTTGCCAATGTAATTTTTTTTTACTATTATTAATTAATATTATTTCTTGACAATCATAATAAGCACCTTGTTTCATTGCATTAAATTGTGTTGAATACATTTGAAAATGTAATTCTTTTGTTGATAATTGTAAACAATCAGATAATGCTGTTGCACGTATACGACAATGTATTGGTGGATGTGATGGTTGTAATGCTTGTTTTTCACTTGCACTTAATTCACGTTGATGTCGTAATGATGATTGTGGTTTTGATGCTTGTGATAAACCTTCAACATTTATTAATGGTGGACATGTACGAATTGGAAGAAGAAAATCATAAAAAGCAATCTTTAAAAAAAAATAAAAAAAATATATTTATTGAAAAAATAAAATAAAAGAAACAAACTTCAGCTGGAATAAGAATAAGTTCAGCTTCAATTGATTCATTTGGTTGAACGGTAATAGTATACATTTGACCATTTTTTGTACAACATTGTTCATTACCTAATAGATTAAAATAATGTAAAAATTTAAATAGAATATTAATTTGTATATTACCAATAGGTGGATGTGTTTCAATACTGAAATCTGGATATTTTGAAAGATTTATTTCAACAATACCTTTCACATTACCCTAAAAACAAAAAAAAATAATAAAATTTTATATTTCAATTTCTGAATAAAAAAAAATTTGATTCATATACTAAGTCTCATAGACTCTGTTATGTAAGTATATGTACATATGATTCATTGATGTATCGTATGACTTATTATCAATCGTTTAGAATTCTTCTTTCATCAAGATAATGAGAATACATCTATATAAATTTCTACGAACAAAGAAAAAGAAAAAGATTCTCTTTCAATTGTTTCTTGTTTCTTATATTATTCCACACACATTTACATGTATGATTGCATAGATAACACAGTGAACTACACATATATGTCTATATCATATTACTAATAATTGTTAAAGATATAGTTCTGGATCAGAGAGTTAACCAGACTTAATTACTTAACTGTTCGAATTTCGCATATACGTAGTTTCAACTATATACGTACAATATATAAGGTGATGTCGCGAATGACACATACGTGACTGATATCCTGTATACAAATAGTTTGAGTATCAAGCGAATCTACATCTTCATCAATTATTATTATGTATGAAGTGTATTAGTTATAGAAAGTATAAATTCGATTATCGAGATGCATAGACACACTTTCATTTTAACAATTCAAATGGTTAATGAAATATTTTTTTTCCTTGTATTATTACTTTTATTATCTCAATGCCAACAAAATAGATTATTTTCAAGTTAATAAATTATACTGTGTACATCATAAGTGTCATTAACTCTATTATTTATACAATGATATACAAATGTGTATACAATAGTATAAGAGTTAAAAACATGAAAGGTAGATTTTATTTGTTGAAGAATAGAGAATAAAACAATATGTAAGCAGACTTATTTCAAAATATATTAGAATGAATTCTTTTTAATGATTTTTTTTAAAATTAAATAAGGTCTAGTGAATATTATGAGTTGTAATTAATAGAAAAGGATTGAATAATTTTTGTATTTTGTTTTAAATTTTATTTTTCGGTCATTTAATCAAAATAAAAGATTAAAATTAAAACCATTAACGTCGACCACATGGATTACAGCTGCAGGTACCACATCCACGTGAATCAAGCCGGCTACCACACATACATGGAGCAAAGCATAACATAGGGATACAGAATGTACTTGGTAATTTAAATATATTTGGAAGTGAAATAGCACGACGTTGTTCTTGAACAGATGCAGCAGGTTTGGCTGAAACCAATAATGTACCACAGATAAGAAGAGCAGCAAGAATTGCAATGATTTTATTAAGCATTATTATTATCTTTTGCAAAATTTGAAAAATGATCGATTGTATTTTTTTTTTAATGATTTAAAATCAGTATTTATTAGAAATAATAATCATTCAATATCAAGTCAGCTGATAATTTTCACATGTACTAACACTCCTTCACATATTATTGATAAAATAATATACAATAAAAGAAAATCAGATCAAATCATAGTAGCAAAATTATTATTACTTTGATTAAATTTGTCCTTAAATTACATTTTCACTTTTCTAGATTATATCTTAAACGATATTAAATTATAGTTACTATAAACACACTTATATCTATACCAACTAAAATATAACCATGAACTGATTATAAACTATTGCTTATTTATGATACGAATAGATTCTCTAAACTAGTATTTAACTTCTCATCACTTAATTAATTTTCTATACAATTTTTTGTTGAATATTTTTTTTCCAATAAGTATTTTATCGAGTTCAAAAGTATGAAACGTGGATAATAATGATATATTAAAACGAAAGTTATTTCGTCATAGACATCAATCGAATCGAGCACATTCAAAATATTGAATAGATGATGCAATCATTTTTACCTTATTTTCAATATGAAATTGTTTTGTTGCTTTCATTAATATAGGTACACCAGAAAAATTAAATTCATTTTCTGGAATATTTAAATCTGGTTCAATAACATCACCTGTCATACGAATTTCTTGTTCTTGATATCCAAGAACTTTTAAACCAAATTTAATATCAAATTTAATTAATTCAATTGGTAAGACTTCAATAGTTATACTTGTTTTTGAACCAGCTGAAACAAGACCATTTGCTGGACTAATATTAACTCCAGAACATGGATTTGGATCAACAATCTTAAAATTAAAAGAAAAAAAACAAATTTTTCTCTCTCTCTCTTTTTTTTTCTTTAAATTTAATAATAACAATACTTGATAGAAAAGATGATTTGTTCCTTCATTAATAATAGTAAATGATTTTTTTGATGTCATATTTATTGGTATAAAACCAAAATTAACACGTTTTTCTGGTATTTTAAATTTTGCTTTACCAACTTGTGCAATACAATGAAGTGTTAATTTTGTTTCATTAATTGATATTGAATTATTATTATTATTTCCTGATATTTTTCGTGAATCATTTGTTGAAAAAATATGTAAAGTAAAAAAATTTTCTAATGGAGCTTGTGTACTACCATACCAAACAACTTCACAATCAATTGTTTGATATGGATCAATAATTCCTTTAAAACAAAACAAAAAACAAACTTTATTTAATTAAATAAATAAAAGAATAAAATAAACCTGTTGCTGGACGAATAGAAAATGCTGTTCCTTTTGGTCCAATAACAGGTACCCAACGAAATTCAGCTGATGCATTTAATGGATTATATAAATGAACAACTTTTCGAAATGAATCTTCTGCTAAAAGATGTGATAATGAACGTATTATAAGTTTATCTGTTGATAATTCGACAGTTGGTAAACGAACATCAGCAATTATTTTAACATAATGACGATAAAAATTATTAATTATATATGATAATGAACGTTGATATAATCCAATTTGTGTTGGTTCAAATGTTATTGGAAATTGTACATGAGATTTTCCTGGTATAACTTGACTTAATGGTGATGTCATTTTTAAAGCAGCTGAATCAACCTATATAAAAATTTTATTTAAATCAAAAAGAAAAGAAAGAAAAAAATCTTTTTGCATACATCGATTTGAACAAGAATAAATTGATCAAGATTATTAAGAACAGATAAAAATTTTGTTATTGGAGCATTAACACATACTTCTCCAAAATTTAATTCAGGTGGACCTTAAAAAAGAGAATTATTTTTTATTTTTAATTAAAATAAAAGTGAAAAGATTTTATTTTACCAACAACAATTTTGAATAATTGACTTGGTGATAAAAGTATAGCACAATCAGTTTTTTCTTTTTGTGTTGTTGGAACTGAATTAAGACCTTCTTTTATTGGTTTATGTAATAATATTTGTTCTTGTTCAGCTAATTCCGATGTTGTTGGTAAACGATATTTCCAATTAGGATATGATGGAACTTTATTATTAAAAGAAAAAAAAAAGAATTTTATAATTAGAATTCTAAGCATGACATTGACAAGAAAAGCTTTTATATTCTTTTTTTTTTTCTTTTCTGCCTCAAGTATAGAATTAAGACGTATTTTAAAATAAAAATAAACTCATTACTTATTGATTTTTTAACATTTTTTTCCACATCTGCTAAAACAATATGAGGTGATTCAAGTCCATTTCCTGGTTTCATTCCCAAATCTGTTTCATTATCGTATTTTTTATATTCTCTGAAATAGAAAAGAATTTTTTCTTTTTTTTTTTGTTTTGAAATTTTACTTTGTTCGTTTGATTTCCGAACGTTGAAATCTTTGTTCATCAAATAATTGATTATAAGTATTTTCATGTATTTCAATTTGATTTCTTTCTTCATCTGTATATGCATAATCTGGATCAATATAATTATATCTTTCTTCTCGAGTAAATGGTGTTCTAAAATAATTATTATTAAATTTGATTCTTTTCAAAGAAAAAACAAAAGGTAAACATACATAAAACTTTCTTCACGATTAAATGGTCCAATACTTCTTGAACGATCATTTGGAAATGATACTTTATGTTTTTTAAAATTATTTAAATATGTATTTGATGGTCGTTTATTATGTATTGTATCATTCATACTATTTAAAACTGCTGCTCGAGGATGAAAACGTTTTAATGAATCTTGTGTTGTATTTATATTAATACCAACTTCATTAGCAATTAATGGTTTAAGACCTTAAAAGCAAAACAAAACAAATTTAAATTAATAAAAAAATTTTTTTTATTTATTTACCCATATTAAATTTTTCTGCTGGTATTTCAGTAATCATTGCTGTATCACCAATTAATGTACATTGAGTTTGATGAATAGATTTTGATTGAGTATATACTGGTGCATCAGGATTTACTACTGCACCAACTACTTCACATATAAGTGTTTTATTAATATGACCTAGATAAAAAAAAAATAATAATAATAATAGTAAAATAATTCAAATTAATTAAACCAACCCATTTGATGTGGAATAAATGTAACAATAATTTTAAGTTTTTCTCTTGGTTTTAATTGTCCACTAGCTGGTTGTACAGCAAAATTAGCGATTGATGGAAAACGAAAATCTACTGATTTATGATCAGATTGATTATAAATATGAATAGTTTTTTCATTTTTTTGTCCAATATATGTTAATGGATATTGTAATATTTGTGGTTCAAGTGATAATATAACTGGTAATGCTGTTCCAGCAACAGCTATTTCAAGTTTTGTTTTACTATGTTCAATATTTGATAGACCTGGACTTGCACCTAATAATTCAAAATACATAAAAGCAGCTATATCACGTCTTGGTGGTAAATCAAGTGTTACAGCAAATGCTTGTTTTGGTGGATAAGCTCTATTTATAAAACAATAGAAAAAACAAAATTACAGAATGAAAAAAAGAAATTTTTACCTTGGACTAAAACGAAAAAATAGTGGACGTTTTTCAAATGGATTAAGTATGCCTTGATTTGGAAAAACAGTGATTATAGAATTTATTGGATTCATTGTATATTCAATATCAGATGTTTCTTGTTGATCAGAATCCTGAAAATAAATAATAGAAAATATATGAGAAATGAATATTAGTTTGACTATTGAAAGTTTTATTTTTTATTTTCAACATAAGCACAATATTTGGAATTAGTACCACACAAAACATCAGTTTCACTATAGAGAATCACACAGAAATATTAAAACATTAAAAAATTGAAGTGGAGGACTAATATTTTTACGATGAAAAATAGAATTTTTAGTCTATTTTCTAATGATAATTTGGCAGAAAAATCAACTTTCACTTATCGAAATATCATTCATTTTTGATATTTTCCATAGAGATAATTCTTATAAGCTTTTTTGTTAAAGTAAAAAAGGTAAAAAGTCTATGGAAGACACATAGATCATAGACCGGAACCGATATTTTTTGGTTGATATAATCAAGAGATGAAAAGAATAGAAACTTGCATTTTTATCATTGTCTTTTCTATCGACTTTTATCTTGTTGGTATTCTGGAATCTAATAGCAAACTCCTTCAATGGCTATTCGATATTATCTTCAATCGTAACCTTTCCATCTACTTTATTTATTCAAACGCATAGATTTCACTTATTCCAATGATTTTCACATCTGTTACTTCTAGGCACAGCTTAATTAACGAGAAAACCTATCATTAATATATATATAATGGAAAGCGAACAGTCGATTATCAGACTCCATAAAAGTTTGCTAATTTGACTTTTGAGGACAATGAGATATCGGTCTTTGATATAGATGCCAGTTTTATCTAAGTATATAATTATTTCTGATAAATTCTTACTGTTGGTTTCGAATCATCAATTAATGCTGAATAAGCAACTGATTCTGGTGAATCATTATATAAAATTGCTAATGCTGTAAGATCACAACCATAATAACAAGAACCAAAATTAAGCTTTTGTAATTCTTCTTCATTTTTTGGATGAAGTAAGCATAAACGACGATTCATTATTTTTCCTTTTAATTTTATTTCATGCGATTTTTGACATGCATCTAATCTAAAATAATAAAATAGAAATAAATAAATAAATTATTTCTATTTTTATTGAATATTTACATAGCAATATCATCAATTAATGTAACCGATGATGTTAATAAAGATACATCAACCGAAATTGATGAATTTGGTTGAATAATTGCTGATTGTGGTGTAAATCCAATTGGTTGTTTACCTTGATAATCAATTCTATATGGTGCAGCTGTACTACCAGTATTTTTCACAAGAAGTTTTTTATAAACAGTTTTATTATCGGCAACATGAGTACCAAAATCAACAACATCTTAAATGAAATAAATCAATTTATATGTATATATTTATAAATTTTATAATAAAATAAAATACCATCAACTGATATTTCCGGTCGTGCTGGAAATGCAAATAAAGGAATTTGTATTTCTTGTCCATCAATATCAACAACAATAATATCTTGTTGTTCTTGATTTGATTTTGCTATATATTCAACAATAGCTGTTACTTCAAGACCAGGTGGAACAGGTTGATCAGGATTTTTTACAATTAATTGAAAATCCTAATAAAAAAAAAACCGAACAAAAAATAATATTTCAATATATTCTTAGAAACTAACTTTAATAGCAGGTCGAAATATTTGTATACGTTTACTTTTATTTCCCACATTTTTCACATGAATTATTTGTCGATAAAGATTATTTTGTATAACATGAGAAAATTCAATTTCATTTGGTTCAATAACAATTCCATAGTCTTTATAACGCATATTTTATTATTTATTGAAAATAATAAAAAAAAATGATACAATGTTTTTTTTCTTGTTGATTAAATTTCGTCGATAGGGACAATCAACCATATTTAAAAACCAATGTTAAGCAACGTCCTCTATAGTAGTTAATGAAAAATTTAAAGACACATCTATGCATTTTATATAATCAATTTATATAATTGCGTTACATTCTATGTACTACACGTATTTATATGATCATGTGTTCGAATATAGAACAATATGTCCTTAGATAAAAGTTCATGGTTATTGCGCGTGATGAGTTTTTATTGAACATAACATTTTCTTGTCTTTACTCTTGTTTATTTTCTTAGTGATTTGTATTGATAGGTCAAATAATCACGTGCTGTATTAGATCAACATATATGTGTAAAAACTCATCACATGGTTCTGTAGATGATGAATGAATCAAAAAGGATATATTTATGTATTTGACGTTTCTCATGGAAACATATAAGAAGTTACATAACAGAAAAAAAAGATTTTTTTTTGTTTTATATTTTATAGATTTTCTTACATATAACTAAGAGAGGAATAATAAAACATGAATAAATCATATAAATATCATACATCAGGTAAATAACATAAAGTTTTTTTTTTTGTTTATTTATTTTTACTTTTTTTTTTCATATAGATTCATGGATTGATATACAATCGGAAGAAAAACAAGTTTTGCCACCATCAACAATGATGAGTTCATTTGCTGACAGAGATCTTTCATCAAGTATGCATATTAATGAAAATTTATTATTAGAAGCACAAAAAGATTCATCACGTGTTGGTTCTAAAAGTTCAAGTAGTGATAGGTAAATAAAATTAGTATTTTTTTTTAATCGAATTTTATTTTTTATTAATTATTTTAGTTCATCACCAAAAAGTCCTAAAAGTCCTGTACAAACTGATCAAAATGTTGCAGATTGGATGTTACATTGGTCATCACGTGTTGAAGCTGAACCACCAAAGTACAAATAAAATATTTATTTATTTTTTTAAATTTAAATATTGTCTTCTTTTAAATAAAGAGAATGGAAATTTGTTCATCCAATAAATCGAAGTGTACGTGATCAATTACTTTTTGAAGATGAAGAAGAAAAAGCAGCTAAAGAAGCTGAAAAAGCATTAATTGAAAAAAAACGTATGCGTTATGTTATTTTAAGTAATTGTGCCAGTTTTATTCTTGGCATGGGAATGTAAGTTTAATTATAATAAATAAAACAAAAAGAAAAAAAAAGAAATATATTTTTTTTTTCTTTTAAGAATGTATTTATGTTTACGTCGTTATCTTCGTATGAAAACACCATATTTTTATGCATTAGATTAAACAATAAATGAAACATTTGTTTTTGTATATAAAACATTTATTGAACTCGCATATATACGTTTGCTAACTTCATTTTCATTTTCATTTTTTTCTCTTTTGTTTTTTATTTGCAAATAACAACAACATTTATTGTACATATTTTAACAAGTCATAAACTTATCAAATACATTTATTTACGTTCATATATGATGAACATTCCTTATATATCTTTTTCTTTTTTTCTTTTTGGTTATTATAATACTTATTTGTTTTTCTTTTCTTGTTTTTGTTATATATTTCTTGTTTTCATCATTAATGAATTCGTATTTATCATGTCTACGTATTTGTGAAAATTTCATTGATTTTGTATTTTGTAATGTATCGAACTAAGTATAGTAGATCGGTTTGAAAGAAGGCAAGAAAAAAAGAAAGAGTATCATTCGTATATATATATGTATTATAATTGATGTAAATATAAATGTCTTATTCTTTATCTTCTTCATTTTAATTTTAATAATGTACGAAAATACAATAACCACCTGTAATACTGTTTCTTTATTTCGTTTTTTTTTTATTTATTATCCATTATTAACATTATAAATAAATATATAATCATCACTGAAATTAATGTTTTTATTGGTTTTTTTTATTTGTTTATCCTTCAGAAATATTAATAGTCAGAATGACAGAAGACAAGGTCTTCTTGTAAATGGATGACATTTTACTTATTCTTAAGTATTCATATTGATAATGAGCAGATATTTATCGGATAATTATTTTTTATTTTAATAAAATTACAATAATGTTAATGAATTCTAATATTAAATTTGACTTTTATTATCTATTGATCTTTTCGATTTATTCATTGTTTAGTTGAACTGAATAGAGAATATGTGTGGCCTAATAGTTGTTTGGCATTTTATTATATTGATAGAGTCTTTTCTTAGATAGATAGATAGCCTTAGGAATATTAAAGAACTTCTCAAAATGTCAGATAGAAAAGTTTCATCCATAATTGCGAATACCTAGCGGAATTTTACCTATTTTCATTATTAAACATGCGTTAATGATTGAGATAAAACATATTCTTTTTTTTATATATTATTAAACACTTCAGTGAAGTGTAACTTATTAAAAAAGAATCGATCACTTTTCAAATGGCTTCATTTTTTCATTGTATAGGAAACCTATATAAATTTTTTTTCTATTATAGATACTTATTATAAACACTTAAACATACAAAACAAAGAATAGCAAAAAAATATTTGGATTCTTTTATATTGAATAGAAAAATTCTGAAATGAAAAAAAAACAAATTCTTGTAAAATATTTAACATAAAACAAATAATTTTTATCATCATTCTTCATATGACAATTCTTAAATCGTGCATATTTGTAAAATTATTTTTGACTTTATTTTCTAATACTATGATTAATAAAATACAACGAAACAAACTCTAATCCTAAGAAAAATAAATGGTATAAAAAATCATATATTTTTTTTTATTGTAAGTATGAAGGAAATCATCAGAATAAGTCATTAGAGGTTTCTTCTTACGGTTTTTGAAGAGCTTTTTAAAGCGTACCTTTTGAAACAGAAACCAAAATTTTATCATTTGCCTACGCAAAGATATTCGCCAAACAAACTAGGTTACAACCGACATTCAGTATTTCACAATATCAATATTCTGACCATAATATTGCCATTTTTCAAGTAAATTCAAAATGATCACCGAGAAAAGCTCTACAAAGTCTGATAAAATGAATAATTTTCTCAATAATTTATTTACTCGTCAAGATAGTGTATAACAATAATGTCATTTTTTTTTGGCCTTGAAAGGAACTCACCGAATTTTTCAACTTTTTCATTTCGAAAAGTTACATTTAATGATGTATAAATCAAATTGGTTTCTATTCAATTTCTAAAATTTTCCCTATATGAACTATAAATTGGTATTATCAAATGTTTATGTTCAAAGTATTAGACTATTATATGGAAATTATCCTTATCAAAGTACGATAACAATTATCGTCTTGCTTATTTTTGTAGAGCTTTTTTTACTCTATAATTTTACTTTTTTTATTATTTCGTTTTCACCCTTTCAGGATCAGTGACGCTTTAAATCGTCATTGAGATTTCGAGTTGTTTTTTATGTCTCTCCGAAGTAAACGTTGGGATTTCTTTTTTTATACACGTTTGCGTTATGATCCACATCCTTATCTCTCTGATTCACATTCATTTATCAAGAAATTCTCCACTCTGTTATTTGTGCATATACAATGGGCTTTTCCCTTATTATCGTACATGTATGTTGGATGGGTTTTTCCCTTTTTTTATCGACCTATATGCTGTCCTCATATTGTTGTGAAGAGAAATATTAATATAGAAATAAACTCAAGTGGGCTAAGATTTCCGAGCTCATTAGAGAATACGAATCAAAACGATCACAAATAAAAGGAAGATCACTAGCCAATTCTTCACTGTGCCTCACTGCTCATCATTTCCTCGTTTTTTTTCCTAGAGATAATCTCAGGAAACGCTGTTTTATCTGTAGCCATCCAATCAAGCGGGAGAAGAAACGAAGCGACACAAGGCTTTAATGTCCAGATTGTGGTGCTCTACTGTGCAATCCGAGCTGATTCAAAGAATATGACATATTAAAAGCTTTCTAATGTCCACATTCTGATAAATCTAGCAAAATAAATCACTTTTGAAAAGGTAAAAAATTCGTAATTTTTACTCAAAATAAGCCGGTCCTCAAAGGGTTAAAGATTGAATCTAATATCTTCCCATTACATCTGTTGATCTATTTAATCGTAGAATATTAAAAATTTCAAGCTATTGATTAACATTTATCAGTTAAAATTGAACTTTATAATTATCACTTTTATATTTAATATTCTATAGACTCGAAGGATAGAATTTCGAAAACACGAATCCATCTATATTTGTCTGTCTGAAACATGATCACTGTTTTGAAATAATTATGACATAAATGATCATTTAGTGATATGATGCGCACATATCATTTTCTTATTGTTATCTATATTCATTATTCAAAATAATAATTCTAACAATATTGCTGATAATAACAACGTGATTTTGTATAATTAGCTTATATGAACACTATTTACACTAAAAAAAAGTAGACTATATCACATTCTTTAAGGAATATAATTCTTGTTTTTTATAATATTATGTGTTGAAAATTGTTAGTTTTTAATTTCTTGAGACATTATATCGTATTAAAGACAGATACTTAGAGGTATCCAAGAGTAATGGCAACGACATTTTAGTACCATACAATAAGTCTGATAATACTTTCTTTTTACATAGGATGTTAAAGAATAAATGCTGTCTTTCTATGCTATTTGATCACTATTGAACTAATATCATGATGATAAAATTTCGATAAGAACTGTTTTTGTTAAATGCTAGCTCGTTACAGTAGACCATAATGAAGATGCCATTTTTGTATTTCGCTTCGTTATTATTTGATGTGTTTTATCGAAAAGATAAATATACCATAAGATGCAGCGTTAAAAACTCTACATCTCCCAAAGAATACTATATAGAAATACGACGGGATAAAACGTATGCATATTTCTCTAAAAAGAAGATCTCGTTTTGTAATGTCAAAATTTGGTTGCTCAGATTTTTTGTTCTTTTTTGAGACCAAAAGGTGCACTTAGAAAATAAGCAATTCAGTGGAAATTGTAAAGTTTTTCACGCTGCATCTTGTAATATATATCTTTTTTTGTATTAATATAATGTACTCAGTGGTGGTAAAGTAAAATGTAAAAGTACCCCACTTTTTATACCGCATCCGTTGTGATCTACTGTAACGAGCTAGTATTTAACAGAGACGGTTCTTGTCGAAATTCTATCATTATAATATTAGTTCAATAGTAATCAAATAGCATAGAAAGATAGAGCTTTTTTTTCTATTATCCTATGTGAAAAGAAACTATTATCAAGCTTAATGTGTGGACTGAAACATTGTTGCCACTACTTTTGGATACCTCTATGTAGTACTTGAGAACTCTAGATATCTCCATATGATAGTTCCCCAGAACCCTTGAATCTATTAAACTACTGATGGTTTAATAAATCATAGATTAGTTACATAAATATCCAGTCGGATGGGCGTCCACTCTTCAGTCCCGAACTGGCACTGGTCCATACCTAGTATCGGCGAACAGCAGTGGATAACTGTGAATACTGGTGAACAGTGGTGAGTAGTGGTGTGTGCCAATGCATACTGGTGAGTAACGATTGATCCCGATGTTTACGGCTGAAACTGAGAAATGTGTATATGGATAACTGGTGGAATGATTATCGGTCCATACTGGTTAGCGATGAATCGGTGAATGATCGTTACTGTTGCATCTCTAGTCTACACAACGTACTATTTGGTTTTCCTTAAATGCTGCTTTTGTTTGGAGTTTTTCTATGCTGAATCGTAAAGTGAAAATCGATGTCTTTTTTGAGTCGCGTCGCTAACGATGGTTTTTTTAGAAATAAATCTTGTCAATTAAAGTCTCTAGAGGTGATTTTTTCAGAGTATCTCCAGTAATTTAGCACACATACAACATATAAAAATTAGCTTTAGGAAGGCTCCTCTTTTCGAGATATACGTGTTTCAATTTTGCGTTGTTACGTGGCTAACAAATGATTTTGTCTATATAGTAAAAAATTCGAAAAATAAGACAAGTTTTAATCATTTCTTGATCATTTTTCATATTGATAGATACATAAGCTTCATAGAAAAACTTATTTCAGACTAGATATAATTATGGCAATCCAGCAATTTCTATTCCGTATGTTCATAAACTTAAGAAATTTAATTATATGATTCATTCATTTTTTCTATTAATATATTTAAAAACACGATTCATTGTTAGCTAAGTATAGTCTCAATAAACAAAAAAACTTTATTCTTAATAATGATGATGACGATGACGACGACTGCTATTATGACCACTATGACCATATCTCGTTGTTGAATGGCCGTATCCCATTGTTGAATGACCGTATTTTCCGGAAACACAAGGATAAACATCATGTTGACGCCCAATATAGCCATCACCATTAATATCTCTCTTTACTGCTCTTTCAAGCATGCTCATATAACCTAAAACAATAACAAAGAAATTTAATAAAAAAACCATGTTAGAAACTCTTGGTCTATATGTATTTACCTTCTCCACCAATGTATCCATCACCATTAAGATCCAAACGATAATGGCTTTCAAGTCTATTATGGTAGTAAGCTATTCATAGAAAAAAAAATTGTTTATTTTATTAATTTTTCATAAAACATATGTAACAATAACTTACAATCCATTTATTTTGTTTGTATATGCGTTATATAAAAATGTAATCAATACACAGATGCAAAACCGCAATTAATAAATGAGATTACAAAATATTCTTCTTTTATAGTACTGTTTTTATCGATAAATCTGTGTATATTCCAACGTATTCACGGATCAGTAATTTTAGCTTATCATATTATTAATCGCCAGACAGACGAAAATAATGAATGCTTTGTTTTTGATACAGAGAAAAAAGTAGGTAAAAGATAAAATAAATAGGTGAAAACCCAATACTTTGATATTTGTTTATCGCCTTATGAATCAAAGTTCACTTCCTCTCATCGTCGTGTGGGTTTTCAACTATGTAAAAACAACAATTATATATTTTTATTATACACATATTTTTTACGATTTTCAATCTTCATAAAAACAGCTATCATCAGCAATAAAACATCATTTGAAATAATTAAAGAGCACTATGAATAATGATAGTAATATACGAGGATATAAATGAATGAATAACTTATATTGATGATAATCATATAAATGTCAAGTAATTGATCCTATATGAAAATAATTAGTAAATATAAAAGAATAAGTTGAATAATCAATGTAAATAATAAGAAAATAATAATAATCATAATAATTTTATTTTATTTTACATATATTTATAGAATTTTTAATCTGTATAAATATGATTATTATCAGCAAGACGATCCCATTCTGACTTTCGTATCTAGTGTTGGGTGCATATTTGTACAATATATTCATCAAATAAACTTTTTTTCAAAGTTTAATTCAGTATGACCAAATAGGAGTTAATATAAAAAATTTAAAACATACTTATCTATTACGCTTATCTTCTTTTATACACTACTGTTGTATATATCTACTATTTATTTTTTTTTAAAATAATTGCTGATTATTCTTTTTTTTTTAATAGATCTTTTGTGAAGAGTAACCATAGTGATTGTATCATTTTTTTTACCAACGGTGATGATTTAAAAATATAAATCCTTTTATTAATTTATCTTTGTCATTTTTAAGATTTTTATGTAGGCACAAACTTTATTGGAGATTTTTCAATATTACATATACACAAGAAAATGGTTTTGGAATTTGCTGAAGAAAATCTATAGATGTAATTATAATCACATAGAATAAAATGGTTTAGAAATCATAAGAAGTATCTTATGTTGTTCATTATATTCGTATACCTTGTTTATACTAATATTTACTAATAGGAAAAAAAAATTTCATACTTTCACTATTATTTGTACAATTTTCAAAAACTTTTCGAAGTATATAGTTCTGAAAATATTATGATTTCATTCAATAATAATTTCATTTTTTTTCTATGTAATATATCCTTTTAAAAAGTTAGATTACTCATTTGACATCTTATACCGTGTTTTGATATTATCGTCAAAAAGAATGTGATAAAATCACGCATGACATATTTACTTCTATTTAACGGCAATAATCATAATAAAATTAATTATGATTTTCTCGTTTCTTTGTGTAAATATGTTTATGGTTTTTAACTTGTTGTAATTTGGTAACAGCTTAGTTTCGTAACCTTAAATGCAGAAACAGCTGTAAAATAGAAGAATTTTTCCAGATGAAAAAGAAACAAAAAACTCTTATAAATGTAGAATCTATATTTATTAAGAAAAAGGAATCAAAATAGAGATACTTATCTAACCTACCTACATCCCTCCGATTCTTTATATGGCCAGCGTCTTTGCTCGAGCCATAAGAAAGATTTTTTTTTTTGGATTATATGACGTTTGGGCCATCCTGTATATATACATTTATCTATTGCATGCTCTATAAATTGATCGAAAATCGACAATTAATCTCGATTATATTTGTGCTTGGCTGTTAATCTTCACTATTTTTCTTCTCATAGGAATTTTGTAACGTAAAATTAGCAGCTAACTATTCATTTGCCAGTTTGATGGTTGCTTATTCGATTAATGCCGGTTTTATGTAGGAAATTTTAAATAATACAAAAATCAATTGTAGTTAATTGTTCCCTACAAAAACGTAGGAAATTAAATGATAAAATTTCATCAATTTATAGAACATGAATAGAAAATATTATTAAGATGAAAAATTTTAATTATTACTATATATTCAAGTAGAAAAGAACCATTCATCAATTGATATGTTGTTCGTTTCTCGTCCTTCTTGAACTAATTAACTTAAAATGTGATTAATTTTCTTGTTCATTTAATGGTTGAGATTTTTTGCAAATTTCTTTCAGTAGCAAAAATAATATCCCATTTGATTAAGAAAATGTTATATAAATTGTGCTTTTGTGTTTCTTTGAATGACGCTACGATGAGAAAGAATAATATATTCAATAGAAATTAAACAAAACTTTTCATATATATGTTACAGGGGAAATTAAAATTCTAGGAGATTTTAAAATTGCCCTAGCAAAAAGTTAGGACAACTTAAAATTTTAATTTCTCCTGTAACATATACAAAACTTAATCTATTATTATTCACCTATCATTTGTAGTCGATGATGTTTACCTTGAAATTTAATATTATCGGAACAAAAGGTTTTAGTAAAAAAAGAAGAAAGTGCATACTTAAATAAACTATACTATTCAATAACTTTCAATTAATCCCGGGTCTATATCTTTCCGGAATTATATGATTGTCATTAAAGCAATAATATTATGCATTCTATGTCAGAACAGTAAATATTTTCTAGAAAACTTTTATTTGTCGATTTAAGTCTAATTTATTCCAAATTTAATATACTCGAACAATATTATTTCGCATAAAAAAATGAAAAATAATGAATTCTCATATAGTGTAAGATATAAATTAGTTCTTGAGGATTTCAATCAAGAAAATAGTTCTTCGCATTTTTTTTCATCAAATGTATTCATTTACTTTTAACAATGATAACAATTACAATAATATTTTACCTGTCATTTTCAATTGTTTATTGCTCAGCATGTTTTTTCTGAACAGATGCTTTATTTTTTATAATAATATATTTCCAAAAGAAGATAAGCTCAGTCGTTCAATGCAAAGAAAACTACTCAGAATAATCAAGTATATAAAAAATATAAATGAGAAGAAAATTAATGTCCTATAAAACATGGCATTGCTTTTACTGCAGTATTCATATTTCCCTCTCTATTATTGCTAATTTATAATAAAGAATTATCAAATCTTGTACAAGAAAACGTACAAAACTACTAGCAATTCTGTTAGTAGAGACAAAGTCAAGAGCAAGATGAATAAGTTTTTTCGTTGGCATGAATACAATATTATTGATTGAGCATGTAAGTACGAATTCATGTTAGGGAGCTTCTACTCGTATTGTTGAAAATCTTCTTTTTCTCATCTGCTTCTTTCCTTACAAGAATTGATTCTGAAAAGATAGTTTCAATTATTCTCATGTAGTAGATCAACATATTGTACCAATTGTACACGTGATGACCCAAGTAGAATCCACTTATCTTTTCTCTATGAATAAAGCAACAAGAGAAAAAAATATCTAAAATTACGGATATATTCACAGAATTCTTCAGCATTTTTGAAGCATTAAAATAGATCATCTAATCATACAATAACACTTCTGTTCTAGTCAGTTTCAGATTGCAAATCAGTGCTGTATCAAAATTAAAACTTGAATTAGTTCGACCAATCATTATTGTATAAATAAATTCAAAAAGAAATTTTAGTAATAATTCCATGACCATAATGCCATTTAGTTGTAACGTTATCTAATTTTGCTTTGTTCAATACTCAATTATACATTACTCTTGATAAAATTTAATATGATTCTTAAAATAAGGTTTCTATTTGGAATCTTCATCGAAACATAAAAATAGACGTCAATCAATTAATGAGAATAAGAATATTTTCATAATTTTCAATAATATTTTGCCATTGAGTATCCAATAGACCTTCTCTCTTGTCTTTGCTGAGAGCAATCAAAGAAACTCTGGTTTAACGAGCCTTGTATTTAAGATAGTTGATAATTTATACATATCATCGACTCTTCTAGGCTCCTTTGCCATCAGCTACTGTAATCATTTCTGGATGGTAAAATCGTGTTGGCAACTGAAAATGACTAATACTTTCATGCTTTTACAGAACTATTCGAAGAAGAATTTGATAGACAGAATGGAAAGTATCATTTGGAAAAATTACACAAAATCATACTTGATGAAGCATGAGATAATGATAAGAAAATATATCTGATCTATATGCTTGAAGAATTAGATAAATTTTAGGAAAAAATACTTATAATCTGCAAGAACATTGGTCCTATGGATCATCCTGATTTTGCTCCTAGCCTTCTATAGATGCGTTGAGTTTGCGCATGGCCAAGTAGATGAGCACTCTTAAAACATTTTCGTTTGAAAAAAGTCACTTAAAATCTAATGAAAATCTTTTCTTTCAAACTATATGTCCTAGGCTATCTCTTAAAATAATATAACACTGGTGCATCATGTCAAGATGGACAAGTATTTATAAAACGCTGAAAATCTATTGGGAATAGCCTTTATCAAGCCATGTGAATTTGATGAATTCACATGTCTATCTTGGCTTGAAATATGATAACATGAAACAATATGCGAAACTCGTATTATATCATAAACGAGTTATTGACATTAGATAATGTTTATTAACATTTAACCATTCACTTCTCTAAGTGAATTGAAAGTATCTCAAATAGATATATTTAACAGATTTTTTCATGCGACATAAAAATAATCAAAATCATCAAAGAAGATATGTATTATGTTTTATTTTTATTCATATGTTTTTCTGCGTTCAATTCTAATCAATTTACAGAATTATGAAAGTAGGTATCTAAAATAAAGATGTAAGAAACTAAGATTTTTTTAATTTCTGTCCCGATCTCAATGGCTAAGACTGATCCCACATATCTCTTGTCATGAAGTTTATACAATAATAATAAATGACATATTATTTTCAATTCAACTTAAAAATAAATATTTTATATCGATAAATATATTGCGTTGCTGGTATATTTCATATGAAACGATTCATGTTACAAATCAAAGAAAAAAGAAATATAATTATGAGAATTTTAAAACATGATATTTAACTTTGTTGAATAATAAATATTAAAATATGAATGACTTCTGAAAATTCTTGAGTTTTTTTTATTTCATTTCCATATTATTGACGACAAAAAAACAGATGATTAACAAAAAATATTAAATCTTTTTAAACAAATTACATATCATTATCATTTATTAATATTTCATTAAAAGTTTTATTCAATATACATTTCGTATCAAATATGAAATTTCAATAAAGTTTATTTAATTAATTAAATTATAAATTTAATATTAAATTTATTTAATTATTTGTCATTAAAGTAAATATTTCGACTTCTTTACATGCAAAATATTTTTTAGCAAATATTAAACCACCTTGATTAGTTGTATCAATATAACTTTTAGGAAAAAATATACAATTTGTTTTATCATTAAATTTATTTCTTAAACATAAATCACTGCCTTCATTTTTTGGTGAACCAAAATTAGGACCACAGGTTGGATTATGACTTATTGCACATTGTTGATATTCTTTTGAGACAGGAAATTTTGTTGGTGAAATATTAAATGTATTTTTTAAAGTAAATAAAAAAGCTGTTGGATCAGCTTGATCAGCTCGTAATGTTGCTGAACTCCATGGAATTGATGTAAAACCTCCAAAAAGATTTCCAAAATCAGTTTGAATAATTGATACTGTAGGAGCATATGAATCACAACAACGATGAAAATCAGCAGCATCAAAACCATGTTCACTAGCTCGATAGATTAAACGCCATGGTTGTGATTGATGAATATCATTACCCATAAATTCTATAAGTTTTTCCTCATATTCTGGAGTCAATATAGTACTTCCATGAAAAATATTTAATCGATTTTCTAAAGATATTTGTGATCTCCATGATGATGCTGTTTGAGCTGGATGAGGTTTCGATTTTGTTGGTATAGATTGATTAAATGGTGATGTACGTGTTATAGTATTAGATGATATACTAGGTGAATAAGGTGATGAACGAGATCTAGTAATCATTGGTGCTGGACTACATGGAGGTGATTGACTAATTATATCCAATGAATTTATTGATATAAATGTATCTTCTTTTTGTAATATTAAATTTAATTCATCTTCTAAATTTTGTAATTTATAATATTTTGCTTCAGTTAATAATTCTTTTCGTACTGTTTTATCTTCAATATTAAGTTCGTTTGTACGAAGATATTTAAGAATATAATCAAATAAACGTCCATCACGATCAATAAATATTGGATTATCAATAGAATTTGTATTTATATTCCATTTTTCTTTAATAAGGGCTTGAAAAAATAATGAATTTATTTGTGTTAAAGTTTTAATTGTTGTTGTAAAACGTTGACCACCAACATCAAGATAAACACGATTATCAGAATTTATTTCAAATTGTTTATTAATATCTAATTGATCTTTTTTAAATTTTTCTAATTCATTTTCAAGTTTTTCTTGATTTAATTGCATTAAACGAATGGTTGAAGAAAGTTTATTAAAATCTTCTGTATAATTAATAAATTGAGTAAATTGTTGAGATATTAAAATAAAATTTTGTTTTATAGCTGGAACTAATGTTTGAAGATTTTGTAAAATTTCTAATTCATTATGATAATTATTTTCATTAATATTAATTTTATTATTATTTATTATAGTAGTCGTGATACCATTAGATTGTGACATCATTATTGTTGTTAAGATGATAAGAAGAAAAAAAAAAAACCTATTCTCACGTCTTTTTATATACTTAATATGATTTTTTTTGGAGCAAGAGAGAGAGACAGAGGGTTTTTTTTACCATGAAAAATAGTTTTTTTCTCGATTCTGTTTTATTTTTATTTTTTGTTTTTATTTGTCCGATTCTTCGACTTGTCTCGGAAAAATCCCAACCGATGATGGCCTATATTTTATTTTATTGCAACACATGTGCTGTAAGTCTATTTTTTTTTTCTGTTCTCTACGTTTATCGTAATAAAAACATCGATAAAAATTATGTTGAAAGTAAAGAAAAATAACAACAGGCAACTCAATTTTTTTTTTTTGCTCGTTCGTATTCTATGAATAAAAAAAAACGGAGGCAATTTATTTTCATAGGCTTATTTTTATATATTCAAAAATGCAAAAAAAAAAAGAAACAAGAAATCAAACAAGTGTTTCTAAATGATGTTGAGTAATAATGTAACTATTATTATCATCTGATGAAAGTGAACCTAAACATGAATCTGTTGTACTTCGATCCGATAAATTATCATCATCAGATATATAAAAACTATTTCGTTGTTGTTTAGAAGTTATTAATCGAGTTATATCACGATCAACACTTGAAATTCTTTGATGCGAAGAAACATTTTTTAAAATACTTTTCATATTTGTTGTTGTTGTTGATGGTGATTGATTTGTACGAAAACGAACACGTGATAATGAACGATTTGAATTTCTAGTTTTACAATATTCATCTTGACGTGATTGTCGTCTAGATACTGGAATCATATCCGATGATGTTCTAAAATTTATTAAATATACTTATTTTTTCAGAATAAAATATTTTTCTTTTTAAATCTAACCTGCTATTATCATCACTATCAGAATTATTATTATTATTATTTTTAGTAATCCAATCGAAATAATTTGAATAATTTGATGATAAATTATAATTTGATTGATTATTTAATGAATTTGTTTTTTTTAATTGTGTTATTATTTCATGTTGTTTACGTATTAATGATTCTTGAATTTTTAATTGTTCATATGCATTTATTGCTGTTGTTTCTTGAAATTGTGTACGATTAAGTTTTTTACGTTGTGCATAACGTGATGGTGATGAATTACGTTTAAATGCTAATTTAAATTTTATATTTGGTGATGTATAACGTAATAAAATATCTTGAATAAAATCTGTTGATTTTAATGGAAATAAATATGGTGAACGTTCAACATATAAACAACAATCATTTATAGTTAAATCATGTTCTTCCGATAGATCATTAAGT
Source organism: Macrotrachela quadricornifera (assembly GCA_022393335.1). NCBI lineage: Eukaryota > Metazoa > Rotifera > Eurotatoria > Philodinida > Philodinidae > Macrotrachela > Macrotrachela quadricornifera. Next base: position 155,331 of record JAJEKB010001023.1, on the reverse strand, counting down.
AATGCATCAATAATATGTGCAACTGTTGTTAAACGATTAAAATTTGTTATACATTTAATAATACCACGATATGATACTTGAATACATTCATATGGACGATGTTGACAGACTAACAAAAATATAAAAGAAACAATGTAAAATTTTATTTTAAATAAATATGTTTATTCTTACTTTGCATGGTTTGTATATCACGATGTTAATAGATTGCAAGATCGATTCATTCTATTTATATATGAGCATTTTTCCTCTCTCTCTATCTCTCTCTGTCTCTCTCTTTGTCTATTGTTTGTAAGCCAATCTATTTGTCGTCTTACGTTTTCTTTCTAATTGATTACCGAATCAAATATGTATGTATATAGATGCGGCTCAATATGCCTTTTCTCGATAGTCAATTAAGATAGATATACATTATGCCGGAAGCAAAAAAAATTCCACTTCTATCTCACACGTTAACAAGTTTATTCGATTAGTGTTTATTGTCAACAAATGATTGGAGATAATCCGGTGATAGACAGACAAACTGTTTTAGTACTAAATGGATTATTAACAATTACAACTTATATGTTAGTTTGATAGAAATTAAAAATCTTTAGTTTTAGTAGAAGAAAGATTTGATAAATGAATAGATTGAGATCTTTTAATGTCGGTAGAACAAATGAATATATAAATTGAATGAAAAGAAATAAAAAAAAAATGAACATCAGAAGATAATTGATTTCATCTAGAAATGTTAATGAATGAACGAAAAGTTTGAACGACTATAATTGATTTTATCAATAAAAAAGAAAAACAAATTTGCTTGAATTGTTTTGTCTTCATATTATCCGAACACCTTTTCTATATAGTGTAATCAATGCAAAGATAGAAATTCTTAACAATTAGCTACATTCTATATTTTTAATATTAATGTTAAAAAATTTCTATGTAAATGAATTTTAGATAAAAATAAAGTTACGGTCGTTTGTTTTGAAGATGATAATAATGTATCATTATTTGTTCTTTTTATTCTTGATTTTCTTTTTTATTTCTGATTTTTTATCTAAAAAAAAATATATGAAATATTAATATTAAAGGATAATTGAAAAGTTTGTAGACAAAATAATTGCATTGTTTTTTTCTTTATCATATTGCAGATATTTGAGAAGTGTTGAAATTTTAGTTTAAAACCATAGTTTTGTCGGAATAGTGAGAAAATTTTTAAAAGATTTGAAAACATATTTAGAGAAAAAATATTTCAGTAAATTTGACCATTAGTTGTCGAGAAACATCTATCTTGATACATGTACCGTATCGTCTTTCTTTTCTTTCGATAAGCCACATTAATTATCCTCTTTTCTATTACCGTTATTTTTCAGAAATTCATATTTTCCAGCATAAAGCATTTTAAATTGAAAGTTTTACTTGAGTAAACATTAGAGCTAAGTTCGATGTGGTTGGTATATTACCAAGGGATCTCGATCTATCAGATTGTAATGTCTAAAAATTCTCAGCATTTTTGGAAAGAGACATATGATGACTAGCGAAAAGAGGTACTGGACAACTTTTTCTGTCCTGCTCTGTAAACAGTATTCGTCCTAGATGTAGGAAGGAGAGGATTAAAATTGTACTTTTGCCGTGTCTCGTGTGGTATAAAAGATCAAAACATCAAGATGAGTGCGTCGTCCTGTCCTATATTCGTCTCTGTTATACACTAGTCGGAAGCAAGATCTGATAGAAAAATTGTAAATTCATATTGATGTCTGCAAGAAGATGACAAGAACACAAAATATTTTGTCTAAAACTTTTTGATCATCTATTATTATAGATAAGATTATGTAGTAACCTTTGGTTTTGGAAGGACTTTTGGCCTTTGTAGATTTCGTTTTTTTCGGTGTCTTTGGTGATGATATTGGCACGGATTTACCAGGACTTTTTGGGGTAGGAGGTACAGGTTTAGAATTTGTTGGTGATGGTGCTCTACCCTTCGTCCATGTATTTGTTCGAAAATCATAATACGCCTAAATGAAAATTTGAATATTTCCAAATTAGAAAACAACTGATTATTACTTCTGCTATTGTTTCAACATCTTTACCATCATTAGTAGGAGCACGTTTTGTAATTTCAAGATATGGATCTAATTAATATAATTTATTTAATTATATTTTGAGTAATTTTAAGAAATTTTACCATTAAATGCTAATGCATGAAATCTAGTAAGTTCAGGTGTTTGAGAAATTTTAATCCATTTTGATGTTTCTTGTGTCCATTTTAAAACATCCTTGATAACATAATAAAAATAAATAAATCTGATTATTTTTAGAATGAAAATTAATTATTTACATTAGAAATTTTTATTTTTTTATTATTATTCTCATCGCGATCTTCAGTTAGACCTGATATAGCAAAAATGGCATTATTATTTGCAAAAACTAGACTACGACAACGTGGTGTTGGTAAGTCCGTTGATTTTTCAAATCTAAGTATTTATTAAAAAATTATTTTCAAAAAAAAAACTCATAAAAACATACTTTTGTGTTGCCAAATTATAAATAGTATAATCAAATAAGAAACTAGTTTGATTTTGTATAATATCATAACCACCTCTACAATAAAATATGAAAAAAAAAATTCTCTATTGTATATATTACAACTCACACAAGATAAATTCGTCGATTATCTATTGTTACACCACTACAAATCAGAGAAATTAATTAATAATAAAAAAATTTAAATTAACCAAGCAGCAATTGGATTCATTAACGTTGTAACATGTTCCCATTTAAATGTTTTTAAATTTAAACGTTGAATATCAGCAAGTAATCTATTATCATAATTTAAAAAGACAAATAAAGAAAAGAAATAAATATTTACTCATTATGTATTGTTTGACCGCCAGCAACATAAATTGCATCACCATCTGTAAAAATTCCTGAAATATTCAAAAACAAAAAAAAATTTATTTATTAAATCATACAAATTTATTTTTACTAATTCATTCACCGAAATGAACTCGAGATTGACGTAAAGGTGGAATTTTTACAATATCTCCATTAACTTTAAATAAATAATCTGTTTCTGGTTCTCTTTGACTAGGAACATCAACATATAAATTATAACCACCTGAATTAAACATAAACAACAACAATAACAAAAAAGAATCAAGAAAATTTTATTTACCAATAATAAAAATTCCTGCTTTTTCATGTATTAATGCATATTTTTTTCTTGGTTCTATATTAATCATTTTTTTTATAGCCTGAGAATCTTCTTTATCAACAAGAGCTGTATCTTTTTTAACATATGGTCCTGTTATCTAACAAATAAAACAAATATTTTTGTTTTAGCATCTGATGATATTATCTCAAGATGATTTACACTAATGCCTGGATCAAATAAAGGTGGATCAATAGCAGCATTTTGAACAACACCATGTTGCCGTTTAAGTGAAGTAACATACTCATCAAAGACATCCAAACAATAAGATCGAGATTGAACATATTTGTTTAAATGATCATCATCATCGACGGCACTATATATTATAAAAGGTTCAATGAAATCAATAATATTAAAAGAGAATATACCATTTCAATTGAACTTGACGTGAACGAATAGTAGGTTTTTTATTACTGGCTGAAAAAAAAACATGAAAATGTTGATTTATATTATTTATATTGGAAATTATAAGTAGAGATGTATTGAGTCCGAGTAAACCGAGCACAGTGGATAGAAAAAGAGGATCAGAAACAATGCCCAGATACTAAAATCGCTTTTGAACCATTTCAAATTTTTGAGTGCCTTCTATCATGAGATACAAGTATATCAAAAATATACTTTTTTTCACATTACTTATAACGCAAAATGTTATATATTCATATTTAAGGATAGAAGCAACCAAGAAATTTGAAAATTGATTTTTCATGTAAACCCGAAGAGGACCATGGCAGTATGCTACAAATATGTCATAAAAATTAAACATCTTGACAAGGGTTTAATGGTGCATCTACTAGAGATAGATCACGACACCACTCTGTCAAATGATAAATTTAAATTAAATCTATGGTAAAATCCGACAAACGAAATGCATTATGGGTCAGCAGCTATTTTTCACTATATTGACTGTTAGTTTTTGATCTTTTTATAGTCTAAAGAACTTCAATAAGTCCGAATGATCTGTAATATATGGCAAGTACATCATACTATATAGCAGCTAACACATATCGTATTTGTACAGTCTTCTTAATGATATTTATCTAGTTTACATACTTTGTGATATCTGCTACTTGATAAATACGCACTTTTAATCAGTATCGATAATACAGTTAAATGCAGGTCCATAGTAACTTCAATACTAACTACAACATGAACTTCAATCCCGAGAATCGGTTTTGTTGCCTGGCTGTCCGCTGTGTGGGGCTCGATCTGTGCCTAATTCTATGTTACTAGTAGTATATTTGAATATTTCTTTAATAAATATATTGACTTCATCCAAATCCCATATTGATTCCAAATCATATGCTGATTTAGTTGTTAAAGTTGATTGTTTTTTATCGATTGGTGAATTGATTGTTAAATTTTGTTCACTGATATTTGCTTGATTGAATGGAATCGTCTGTGAGCTCATTTGATCTATATTTGATTCTGTATTCGATATTGATTGATTAGTTTTGGATTCGAATGTTGGCAATTTTTGTTCGGTTTTTATTGTTGAAGATGAAGGAGCATGTAATGTTACTTTTGTATTTTCGACATTTTTATTTGGCTGTTGGTATTGATACTGACTATTATGAATAGAAATAAAAAAATCTCAAATTTTGAAGTATTTGTTAGTAATTTTATTATTATCTACCTATATGTTGCTTTACGTGCTTTAGCAGCATCAGGAACTGTAATTTTTATAACATTATTATGATGTTTTTTCTTTACCTAGATTGAAAATATCAATAGATTAGAGTTTTATTGTCTTATCCAACAAACTTCTTTCTCTGATTTTTTGCTTTGTTTAGATTTTGTTGGTGAATGCTTAGTTATTGTTTGTTTGGATTTTTTGACAATAGTTTTTGCGTTAACTACTTTTTTATTACTTTCATTTTTTTCTAAGATTATAGGTTTTCTTTCGTATAGATTTTCAAGATAATTTTTTCTATTTCTAATTAGACTATCATTTATCTCAATATTTTTCTCATTTTCATGATGAACATATGGTGATTGTGTTTCAAGATTATAGTGTTTAAAGATAGATTCATATTCAAGTAATTTATTTCGTAGTTGATGATTTTCATAATCAGTTATTATTGATAACATAATAACAAAAGAAATTTTAAAATAGAACAAAAATATAAGATAATATAAATGCGCTAGTTTTTGAAGAATATTTTCATATTATTTATACATAATTATCTCGAACATGATCATAGACACTTATTGCTATTGAAGGTTGAGAAATAATAGATATAGGTTCTTCATAAAAATGGTGAGAAAGATTAACAGATGAAATTTGTATTCTTTCAGTTATTGATGATTCTTGATGAGATGTTTGATGAAATATATGGAGACTTATAACAACAATAATAAATAGAAGAAATAAAAAACTAAGACTACCTATAATAAATATCCATCGATATTGACTCCAAAAGCTTTCTTTTCTAATGAATAATGAAGAAACAATAGTCGAATTAGTCAATAGAATATTTAATAATGTCGATTCTATAAAAATATTAGATATTAAATGAATATAAAAATAAATAAATTATGAAAAATTTACGTTGTTCACATTGTTGAATAGATAAATCTTTTATAATTAACGAATGATTACTAGCAATTCCTTTACTTTCTGTCACTACATTAATCTATATAAAAATCAAATAAATTTTTTCATATATCATTTAATTTATTTTACCATAGTGATATTTTCTGGAAGTAAAACAGTAAAAGAATTCCAAAGCAAATTAAGTTTACCGTTTGGAATACAAAAAATCGAAAATAATCTCGATTGACTTTTAGTATTTATCCAAATTTTGCCGTAAAAATTCATACAAGCTAAAATAACAAATATATAAATTTGATTCCATCAATTAAATTTTTTTGTTACAATCTATAACAGAACCAGTGATTAGATATTTAAATTTTAAACAATATTGATAATTTGATAATATATTTATTTTCGTGAGAAATGTAGATCTGGATCCATCAAGATTTTTAATTATACATAAATCTAATAAGAAATATATAGAAATGAATAATTTAATCTCTTCTTTATAGATATCCACAAAGCAGTTTTGTTTTATAAGGCAGAGTAAAATTCAAACTTTATAATGTACAAAGAAAAAAACCATGTTTATCTATTATAGATATAGGAAATTCAAATATCTTCGAACGATAATGTTCTCATTCAATTGCATTTATTTTAATGAGAATAACATTACTGAAGCTATTAGCTATTCCAATTGATTTCTATTTACTAGAAACAAAAAAACCGATTGATACTGCTAGAACAATAATTAAAGTCAGATTTCATCTAAAATCTGAATTGATAAGATATATCTTAGATGTTAATATTTCTTACTGACAATGTAAAATGGTTATGCCGACTAGCATATTAGAATTAACAAATCCATTGATGCTATAATACAATACTGTGAATAAATACATCAGTTTTTCAATACCACTTTCCAGAGCTGACAAAAAAAAGCAATTAATGATTGTTTTTAAGTAATTCAAATTAAAATAAGATAAACCAATTCATTTTTATTTCTTTTTTAATTACAAGTGATTAGAGAAAGATGAAGACGTACAAGAAAATAGCACTCAACAATACAGGAGTAGATAAATAAAAGTGATGCTACTACTGCATCATATTAGAGAGTTGTACGCGAAATAAGTGTTTGAAAACATAATATCATCCAGCATCGCGGAAGATACAGATTTTGAGCAAGTAGCTGAAATCTTTATTCCAATAGATCGAAAAGATTATCTTAAACGTTCATATATATATTTAATATATTCTTTACTATTCTAGATTCTCAGCACAGTCTAATTGATTTAAAAGAATCGTTACAAATCTGGCAGATCGCAATGCATATAGTTCATGAACCAGCGCTTAAATATCGTATTATTCTAAAAGAAAATGAATTAGTTAATCAAGGTTTAAGATGAACAATGTTTGAAATGATTAGATTTGAAAATATTCTGATAATTATTCAATGTAACATTCTATCATCTCTTCATTTAAGTTTCTATGACCTATGTATTCATCGACAAGTCAAACAATTGTAACAAAAATATATTTAATCAATTTGAATTTGTAAATTTTATTGAAAAAATCAAGAATGATAATGAGAATGGTACTGAAAGGGATAAATATGAATTTAATCTTGCAAAGTAGAAAAGAAATTTTTTAATATACCATATCTTTCTTGTGAGAATAGAGTAGGAAAAGTGCTCTGTGGACATCGTTATTACTCACGTTTACCATTCATTTTTTGTTTGTATCCACATCCATAATAAGTATTCCAACCAAATAAAGTCCATTGACAAGATTTATTAGTTCGATCTGGTGAACAAATTGATTTTTCTTCTAGAATAATTCTGATTTTTAATAGATGATAATTTATTAAATTTTTTATCTATTGACCTGAATTTATAAGCATGATAAAAAACATAATAAGCATAACACTTTTATATAATATCATCATTCTTGTTCTCCACATTTTTGTCTATTCTTTTTCTTGATATCATTCAATCTTTATATTTACTATTTCTTTCAATTCTGCTTCAAAAAAGACTGTTTTGTAATATTACTATATTAATGATAAATTTCAATATAAAGATTTTAGAAATATTTTGATTTTATTCGATTATTCTAATTCTAATTTTTCTTGATTTCTCACAAATATATTTCAATAAAAAAAAATCACAAACTAATGCACAACAGTAAACAATATTTGAAGTCAAACATCGTTCTTATCCGTTGACCTAGATCAAAAAAAATACCCCTAATGTTATTTTTTTAATACTTTGTTCTTATCGATCAGACAAAAGAATCAACGAACACAAGAATAAATATTGTGCAATGACAGATAGATATTTGATAAAAAAAAAGAAAGAAATCAAATCTACGTCCCAAATAAATTATTGTTTTTATACAATAATCTACATCTAAATTTTCCGGTAAAGATTACTGTCAATAACATCAGGTGCTGAAGCTGCTGTTGTTCCTGATGAATATTCAATTGCTGGAAAGAAACCTCTTTCCTTGAAAACATTTCTAAAAATAAAAAAAATTGTATAATTATTAAACAAATAAAAATAAATATAAGAATAATTTACTCATAAAAACGAACATGAGCTTCTAATTGATTTAATAATAATTGTTGTTGTTTTGAATGTGCTTTGAGCAACTGTTTATCAGAAAATTAAAAAAAAAACAAAATTAATAATAGAATAAAAATTTACTTTATATTTTTTTTGACTACTCTGACAATCATTAAGATCATAGGAAAGTCCTCGAACAAATTGTACTAAAAGTGCATTTTTTGTTTTTAAATTTTCTCTATCGCCTGTTAATTGTTGCATTAAACATGGAATTTTTTTTAAATGTTCTTGTAATGTTCCATTTCGATTAATATCATTATCATCACCACCATCCAAACTAGATAAATTGAAATATTTCATTTAAAAACTAAATATCATACAATTAATTATCTATTCTACATTTATTTAGTGTCAAACAAATAGTGTATATAATACAAATAATAATATTAATTTACTAGAAGACATTTAATGTTAATATACAAACACATGTGAATGAGATTGGAAAATTGAACAAAAGAAAATAAACTTATTGAGAAACAATATTATATCTGATATAAATAGATTTAAGATTCACACAAAGTTAAGCAAGTGATTTAATTGACTAGAGCAAAAATGTAAAAGCAGAGAATGTCACAGAACAACACCCATAAAATTCAAATAAATTCTTTTTTTTTTTTTTTTTTGATATTTTTTACCACAATTCTGGAATACCATCATGAATAAAATTTAATGCTTGATCACAATCTTTTCTTAAACGTCTTTGTTCTTCTTGACAACGATTAACATTTTCTCTCATTAATTTTAATTCTTCACTTAAAGAAGCATTTTCAAGACGAAGAACATTTAATTCAGCATCTTGTTTCGTACACTAATATTATACAAAAAAAAAGAAAGTAATATTATTTAAAAAAATTAAAATTAAATAAAATACTTTATTGCTTAATGTTGAAGTATTTTTTACATGATGTTCATATTCATTTTTAATTTGTTCAAGTTCTTTTTCACGTTTTCGTACAGAACGTTTATGTTCATCATTTGATCGTTCAAGTATAGATATATGTCGTTTTAATTCTTGATTCATATCTTCGAGACTTTCCAACTAAAAATATTACAAATAATCTATAAAAACTGTACAATTCAAATATATCGTGCTAACGAGGAAACATTCTCTTTTCAACTAGGAAATAGTGCATCTTGTATAGAATGATGGGTTATATTTATCATAAAAAAAAACGTTCATGTCCATAGTCTATTTCTGAAAAGATCGAATCTTATTAGTTTTATAACTGAATATTACTAAAAGATTTGAAGCACGTTATTGCAGATTAGTTTTGTATAATATGACTCCGATATTATAACAATATTGAGCTAGAGAAATAACAACGTTCGTTTAAAGGATCTTTTATGATGTTTTTTTCGATCATTTTTTTATAAACTATTCGTTAAAATTCAAAAATGAGTTTTTATTCAATTAAGCTGATACACATAGATTCATTCTTACTTTTGAAGTGTTTGTCGATTGTTCATATTTGAATGATTGTATATCTGATTGTGCTATATTTAATTCAACTTTTTTCTGTTCTAATAAAGATAATGATTCTTTATTTGCATCTTTTAATGATAATAATAAAGATTCACATTCATTAATCTATAATAGAACAAAAAAAAAAGAAGTTAAGAATTTTAGTTTTAATTTTTACTTTTTCACGATAAGATAATTCATTTTGTTGAAATGATTTCTGTAATGAATCATTATGTGTATGTGCATTTGCTAATTGTTTTTCTAATTTTTGTGTTGCTTGATGTAATAAACGATTTTCATTTGTATATCCATCAATATCATTTTCAAATTTTTCAACCTTAAAAAATTAATAAAAAAAAATTAATTTTAATTATTAATTAAATAATTACTTTTTTATTAAGATTTGTTATATTTTTAATTAATTGATCACGTTCATGTATTGTATCATCTAATGTATGTTTTAAACGTTCAATAAGTGTTTGAGCTTCCGTATGAGTTTGTGATTCATTACTAAATCCAAAAAAAAAAGAAACATGAAATGAGGAAAAAAATCAAATCAATTTACTTAAGTTCTTTACGTAATTGTACTAAATTCATTTCTTGTTCATCCATTTTACTATGCATTATACCTTCAGCTCGATGAAAATCATCAATTTTATTTTTCATACGTTTTGTTTCCATACGTAAATGACGATTTTCATCACTTGTTTGTGACCATTTACGTTTATATTCTCGTACATATAAATAAGCTTTTTCAAGAACAGGTTTAACATTCATAAATTGTACCATTAAATCTTCATGTTGACTACGTAAAAGAGTTAACATTTTTGTTGATTGTTCAAAACGTTCATCAAGTGTACGAAGTTTATTTGTATCTTCACTTAAATCAATGATTTTTTCATGAAGTTGTGATGTAATACTAGCCCATCGTTCACTTGTTTCGGATGCCTATTGAAAATAGATATTAATAATAATATTATATTTTTTAATAATTTACTTTTCGAACGACTGTTTTGAAACAATTACCAAGTAAAGCTAATTTTTGTTTATATATTTTTGCTTCATCTATTGATTGTATTAACTAAATATAAAAAAAATGACTATGTCTTTTTTTTTTTTTCATGATTATTATTATTATTTACTTGTTCTTTATGTAAAATATCAGATTTTTCTGATTGTTCAAGATCACAACGATATTTAATCAAATCTTCATTTAATAATGAATGTTCACGTTGAAGTTTATCATAATTAATAATTATTGCTGATAATTCATTTTCAATTGTTTTCATACGTTGTTCACGTTCAAAATATTCTTCATTTGAATATCGATGTTCTTTTTCATATGTATGTAAATCTTGTTGAATTTGATGAAGACGATTTGTTATTGCTGATAACTAATTAAAAAAATTAATAAGAATAAATAAATTTGTAAAGTAAAAATAATTTTTTTCTTTTACTTCATTTGTTTTTTCAGTTAAATGTTGTTTTAATGTTTGATTTTCAATTTCATGTTGAATTATTTCATCATGTGAAATCGATAAATCATCTTTAGATTTTTCATAATCAATTTGAAGACGTGATAAAAGATGATTAAATGTTTCAATTTCACGTTGTCGATCATCTAATGATTTCGTTTTTTCTTCTAATAAGATATTTGTTCGATTTAAATTTTGTTTTAAATCAGTTTCCTATTGATTACAAAATGAAAGGAACAATTTTTTTATTATAATAAAAATTCATATATACTTTAATAATATATTCTTGTATAAGTGAACGTGCTTGATTAAGTTCAGTTTTTAATGTATCACTTGTCATTAATGAACTTTTTATTTGTATTTTTAATTCATCTAATTGATGTATAGCATCTGTTGAACGTTTTTGTTCTTCATCAAGTTGTCGTGTTAATAAAACAATTTTTGCGGATGATTTTGAAGATGTTTCAGTTTCATCATATAAAACTTTTTGTATATTATCAATTTCATTTTGATAATTATCATTTTGTTCTTGTAATTCATTTCTATTAATTGTTATATTTGAAAGATTTTCTTTTAATTCATCAATAGTTTTTAATAGAACATTTTCATTCTTTTTTAATGATGCTATATCATCATTTAATTTTTCTAATTCATGATTGTATTTACGATTTTCATCTTCACGATATATTTTTACATTACGTAAATCAACTTCAGAACGTTCATAATGAGCATTTATTGTTTCTTTCTATTTAATAAAAAAATGAAGAAGATATGATTATGTGTCTTTTATATATATTCGATAATCATATGCTCAAAATATCGAATGAGTGATATGAATTCAATGTTTTTCTATTAATTTTAGCAAACAGAAGAATTTAACGTAATGATAACCAGTGATGAAAAATCTGTGATCTTACAATTTTTATTAGAGAATTTGATTGAATGTATTTCGAGGTTACGATATAAGATTCTACAGAAAAATTCTCAAGTGTATTGCATTGATCTTTTTCTAAAGTCATTGTTTATTCAAATTAACTGTTTACTAGACGAGACTTTTATAAATTGCTATTTATTTTAAATTTGTCATTGAAAGTGTTTATCTTATAATGATTTGTACTGAAAAAAAATCCAAATCATAAATGATGATGATCATACTTTTAAGACTTCATATAAAAATATTCGTTTATAAACGTTAATTGATGTATTAGAATAAAGTGAAGAATGTTTTCTTTATATAATGCATACCTCTTCTTGAAGTTTTAATAAATCTTGTTGTAAGATTTTAATACGATTTTCTTGTTCTTCTTGAACATTATTTAAACGAATAATTTCTTTTTCTTGTATTAAACATTCTTCTTTCGCATATTTAGATTTAATTTCTGTTTCATGAAGATTTTGATCATAACGTACAAGTTGTTCTTGTTTAATATTTAACTAAAAAAATATAAAAGAATAAAATTTGGTATTTTTTTTGAAAAAATTATTCTCACTTGTTTATTTAATGATTTTTGTATTTGTTGAAATTCATCTTGTTTTAATTTCAATTGATTATTTAATTGTTGAATTTGTTCATTAAGTGTTGCATTTGTTTGTTCACGATCAGCTAATGTTTCAGATAAATGACGAAGCTATTTGAAAGAAAAATAAAATAAATTAAATAGTTAGTTTTCGTTTTTCTTTTTTTACTTCACGTTGTAAAATTTTAACATCATGTAATGCTTTTGTTGCATTATCTTCAGCAAATTTTTCTCGATGATGACTTTTAACAAGACCTGTTTCAAGTGTTTCAGTTAATTCTGCAACTTCAGCTGTTTTATTAATAACAATTTGTTCTAATTCATCAATATGACATTGTTTATCAAGAGATTCTTTATGTTTTTGTATTAATTCAATTTTAATTTTATCCATTTGTTGTTCATAATCAATTAATGTTTTATTACGTGAATCGATTAATGTCATTGTTTCAATTAATTTTGTTTCAAGTAAATTATTTTGAGAATTTAATTCATTTAACGTATATTCTAATTGTTCATTATTTAATAATGTTTCTTGTAAATCATGTTGATTTTTTTCAATTTGATCTTTTGATATTTGAATTGTATTGAGTAATTGTTTATTTTCATGTTCATTTGTAGTATTTTTATTACGTTCAATATTTAAATGTTCTTGACATGTACGTAATTCTAATGATTGTTTGTAAAGCTAAAATAAAGTGATGATTAAATGATTATCGTGCTCTTACAACTTCAATTTTGTTCCATAAGAAAGCATTCAAGAATTCTGATCATGTGATAATTGTTATTTCATTTTATCCTTGTTTGAATAATAATAAATAGTGTCTCTGAACGATTGTTGATAGTAGTGAATATTTAATTTTTTACTCTTTCTATGAAAATAAATTCAACTATTTCTTTCTGAAGATATTAAAATGTACTAGAGATTTTTTTATCATTAACAGTAGAAATTCCTATGATTAGAGTAGTTTTTTCTATTAACATACTTCATTTTCTTTTTCTTCACAAAGACGTTTTAATGCTCGAATTTCTGTATGTAATTGTTCAGCATCAATTGTACTTGTTTGAACATGTTGTTCTAATTGTTCATCATGAAATTTGTTTGATAATCGAATATCTTGTTCAAGTTTATTAATTAATGTTTCTTTAGTTTTAGACTAAAATAAAATTATTTTTGTATGTTTATCGATTAAAATACTCTTTTCTATTGATGGAAATCTCAATACTCAATGATCTTCGCCGTTTATAACAACAATATGTTCTCTTACATTAGCAACTTGTTTTTATTTCCTCTTTTCTGTAGTAAAAGTATATCTATGGAATATCTATTGTGGAAGTGTTAAGAATTTACTTCAATGATTATTCCATCAAGTCGTTTTTTTGTTGAATTTAATTCTTGTTCAAGTTTATCATATTCAGTTTTTGATACAGTTGATTCTATTGGTTGAGTTGGAATAATTGGATAATTATTTGCTGTTACTTCTCGTTGAAGATTACGAATTTGCATTTCTAAATCAGCTGTTATTGTATCTTTAACACGACACTATTAAAAATAAGAAAATCGAATTTATAGTTTATATTTATTAGAATAGAATAACTTGTCGTTGTAAATCAGTTCGTTCATTTTCTAATTGAATTTTTTCATTTATAATTTGTTCAATTTGTTGTGTATACTGTTCAATTTGTTGTTTTTTTGTTTTTATATCATTATTAAGTAATGTTGTTGATTCTTTATGACGATCTGTAATTGTTTTTAATTTTGTTGATAAATCATGTATATGTTCTTCATATTGTTGTTTATTTTGTTTAAATTCTTCTTGAAGTTCTTTTAATTCATTTGTTTTAAGACGTATCTAATTGATATAAAGAAGAAAATAAGATAATTTAGAAATAAAAATCAAAAAGAAATTTCTTACATCCATTTTAAATGTTTCAGTTTTTTGACATTCTTCAGCAAGTTTAATACGAAGATCATCAACTTTTTTTAAAAGAACAATATTCTAAAAATAAATAAAGAAAATTTTTAAGAAAATTTAAATAATAAAATTTAACTTGTCCTTTGAAATCATCTTCTCCTATAAATGACGATAATGTTGTTTGTTTTTCAGATGTCTTTACAAAGAAAAAAAAACAACAATTAAATATAATAAAAAAAAATAGATGATTATAATTTTACTTGTTTAGTTAATTCAATTTGTGTTTTTTTAAGTTGTTCAATTTCAGCTTGTAATACTTGTATACGTTCATCACGATATTGAATTTCTTTATGTAATGGAATTGAATAAGTTGTTTCATCATTTAATGTACCAATAATACGATCAAGTGGAATTGTTTTTAATTGAAGTCTTTTTGTATCCCATTTACCTGTTCGTTTAGCTGTATTTATAAATGTTGTTAAAACATCAAGATCATGTTTTAAATCAAGATTTTCATGACTTAATTTCCATTTTTCAGATTCAATATTCTTTAATAATAAACAAAATTTTATTAATTTATAAAAATTTTTTTTCTAATAACACAACTTACACTAACAGTCTTTGTTACATCTGAAAATGAATGTTGTTGCTAAAGATTAGAGAAAAAAAAAAGGAATAAGCAAAAAAAAAAACTAGATGATAATTCTAATAATTTAAAATACTTGTAAAGAAGTATGTGCTTTTTTAAGTTTATTTTCAAGTAATGTAACACGTTGATTAGCTTCTTTTTCAAGTTCATCAAGACTTTGTAAGAGTAAACGTGTTTGAATTGATAAATCTTTAACATAACTTTCATAAATAGCTAATTTTTGCTAAAAAAAAAACAAGAATTTTTCAATAGAATTATATTCGAAATAAAATCATTTTTGAACGTACTGTCCCGTTATAAGATCTGAAAAGGTTTAGAACTAATGCCGACTGGTAAGTTGTAGGAACTTTCGAGTGAAGATTTTTTACTTCTTTCAAAATTTTTGGAATATCTATTAAATATAATGTTTAGGAAAAAAATCCGCCTTTATAGAAAAAAAAGACTCAGAACTAAATTGTGGATAAGATTATTATTATAATCTTTGGCCAAAAGTTATAAAAGGATCATTTTCAAGATCTATATAATCACAAAAAATTGTGTGCGTATTGTAAAAGTCAAGAGGAAACCATAGATATATTCTTTTATTCATTAAGTATTTTAATAAAAATCTTTCTAAACACTTTACATGATCTTTCAAATTTTTATAATACAAAAAAGAAATATGCGCATTTATATTTCTATTTTATATACTTAAGATAATAATTGATTAAAATTCAATACCTTATGACGTTCATCATGTGCAATATGTTTCTCATCAATACTTGTTAATTTTTTAACATAACGATTTTGTACTTCTTCAAATAAAGTTGCTACATGTTTAACATTAAGATTTTGATTTGAATATGTTATGTTACTCATTGAAAAAAAAAAGGAAAAGAAATTATTGAATTAATAATAGAAGAATATATTTAAATTCTTAAACTTCATTGATCTGATCATTTCTTTGACATAACCTCTATAATATACACAATTAATTAAATGCATTAATGTGTTAAAATAAAAACATTTAATATATAATAAAATAATTTATTTAAATTTATATTTTTTATAAAAGAAAAATATAAAATAATTATTTATTGATTTTATTAATAGATAAAAAAACAAAAAAAAGATTTTTTTTTGATTTATGTTTTTTTTTTTTAATTCTATAAACATTCATAAATAAACATACAGAATGAAGTATCGTGTTTTTTTTCTTTTCTTTCTCTTATTACAATTATTATCTATTACATTTGTACTCAAGAATGAATAATTATATTTTTTTATTAAGATTTTTATTTTAGATAATATTATCTGTTTGTTTTTCTTATTTCTTTTTTTTTTGTTTTTTTTTGTTCATGTTATTATCGTTTCAATTATTTGAATTATTCATTTATAAGAACCAAATTCATTCAATACTTTATCATTCTATTTTTTAATATTGAATGGATAAAACTTATTATTAAAGAAAACAAAAAAGAAATAATTGATTTATAAACAATAAAAATGACAACTAAACCAAAGAAAAAAGGCAAGACTATGGCATTAACTGATTTTCTTGCTGCTGAACCAAAATGTGTCACTGTTCGAGCAACAAATTGGTCAGAAATAGTCGATAATGAAGAAGCTGAAACAAAACCTATAGGTAAATAAAAGCAAAAAGAAATAATATATATATATATAAATGTAATTGTTTTTTATTCTTTTAAGTGGTTGATATAGGTGCATTGCCAACAGCTCCACGTGGTGCTGTCGATGTTGATTACAGTACAGTACCAACTAATCCTCCGTTTGTAGCACATGTTGCTAATCTATCATTTGAAATTAATGATGAAGAATTACGAAGAATATTTGCGGATTTAAATGTATAAACATTGATTCTTGTGTATATTTTCTATTTTTTTTTAATTTAATATGTATATTATTATTTAGCCAAAAACAGCTCGAGTTTTACGAGATGGTACACGTAGTCGTGGTATTGGTTTGGTTGAATTTGACACACGTGAAAATTTAATTGATGCTTTAAAAAGAACAGATAAAGAAATTTATGGACGTAAAATACGTGTTCATGTTTCGGATAAAAATGATGCACAACAATCAGAAAATAGTCGAGGATCATTTGGTAATCGAATGAATCGAAATGCAGGTGAAGAACGACCAGAAATGGCTGATAGATGGAAAAGAGCTGAACGTAAAATATTTTATTTATAGAAATAAAAAACAATATTTCAATATATTATTTTTTAGCTCGATCTGATGATACAACTGATGAACGATCAAGTAATAGTTTTAACCGTAATAGACAAAATCGTGGTGATCATGGACAATGTAAATTATTTATTAAATAGAAGAAAATTGATTAATATGTTTCTTTAATTATAGCAAATATGAGTGGTAGTTCACGAGATAACCAACATGGTAATGATTATGGATTTGGTTATCCACGTACAAGAGATGATCGAGGAGGAACAAGTGGTAATCGTGATTATAATCGTCAAGGACAACGTAATCGTTATCAAGACGATGATACTCGATCGAACAGTGGAGCAGATAGACCTCGTTATGGAGGTCGATTCAGCGATACACGGTAAAATATTCCTACAAAAAAAAATATTTCGGTTTTAATTAATTTTATATTAGTGATACTCGTGATAAAAATCGAGCAACTGGTATTGAAGAT
This sequence comes from Macrotrachela quadricornifera, assembly GCA_022393335.1. Classification (NCBI taxonomy): domain Eukaryota; kingdom Metazoa; phylum Rotifera; class Eurotatoria; order Philodinida; family Philodinidae; genus Macrotrachela; species Macrotrachela quadricornifera. The sequence continues at coordinate 137,306 of JAJEKB010001023.1, read as the reverse complement.
ATTTCTTTTTTTTATTTTTTAATCTGTTTGTTTACATAAAATTAGATGAACCTCATGATGATCAACGAGAACCACCGCGTGAACGTCAACGACTTCAACTTCAACCACGTACAAAACCTCTTGAAGAATTAAAACCATTATCTGGTTCATCATCATCGATTAATAATGTTGCTGCTAATGCAGAACAATCATTAACATCAAATCCAGATGAATCATCTTCATCTATAAAAAATATATCTAATCAACAAACAGATGATTCTTTAATAAATGAAAATCGAGATGATTATCAACAACAAGAATCACGTGATTCAAATGATAATATCTCACAAATGAATACATCTGATGAACAATCAATAATAAAACCATCACGTGGTGCTGGTGCATCTATATTTGGTGGAGCTAAACCGGTGGATACAACTGCTAGAGAACTTGAAATTGAAAAAAAATTAAAAGAATTTCAAATAGCTAGTAGTGAAACAACGGATGATAATGAAGAAAAAAGACAATCAACTAAGTAATATATATACACATCTATTTATTATTTTAAAATGATATTAATTGAAATTTATTTTTATTATTTAGATCAACATATAGTCGTGGTGGTGATCGTGGCAGTGATCGTGGCGGTGATCGTAGCGGTGATCGTGGTGGTGATCGTGGTGGTGATCGTGGTGGTGATCGTGGTGGTGATCGTGGTGGTGATCGTGGTGGTGATCGAGAAGGTTATCGTAATAAACGTTCATCAAATAATGATGATCGTCGTGATCGAAGAGATGATGGTAAAACAAAAATAAGTTGAAAATATTTTACTCATTTATTTATTTATTTAGGTCGATCCAGTCATAGTGGAGATTATCATAGTAAACGAGAAAACAGTGGTAAAAGTTTTAAGATTATTGAATTTAATTAAATAATTTTTTTTTTCTAATTGTAGATGGTCGACAGTTTGATGATGATAATCGAAAACGTAATGATGATGAGTATCATCGTCGTGGTGGTGGTGGTGGTCATGATCGAGATCGTTATAGTGGTCCATCTCGACGTGATCATGAATCTAGTCGTACAGGAGGTAAATATAATCAACCAGAACGAGGTATAAGATAAAGCTGATTACTTTTTTTTTTTCATTCTTATTTAATTATGATTATTTAGATACTGAACGTGGTAATCCTCGATATCGTGATCAGGATACAAATGAAAATACTAATCTTGGACGATCATCAAATAAAAATTTTAATACAGAACCACAATCTCGAAATCAACAACAACAACGGTAAAATATTATTTTAAAAAAGAAGAAGAAAATTTTCGTAAGAAATATTTTATTTTCTAGAGGAGTAGTACGACGTACAATACAAACTGAAGATGATTCAAATAAAGTAAGTATAATTAACTATTATAATAAATCTTATTTAATAATATTTTAGCTTCAATTATCGAATAAATTTGGTATGCTTGACAATGACGATCTTGATGATAATGAAGATGATGATGGTCAAAGTCCGAGTATTGATAAATAAATAACTAACATTCTATATTTTTTTTTTCGCTTACTTATTATTTTGTTTGTTGATTGTTATGAAAAGAAAATCAAAAAACAAAAAGAACATTTATCTTTTAATTCTGCAAGTTTGATTTCTTTATTTTGCTTGGGATTTTGGGTGGTTACTGGATCTTTCTTTTTTTTTCTCTTCTTCCTTTCGTATATCCGTGGATGATGAATTTTTTTTTCATTTGTTATCGTTATAACCTTTATTATTTCTGTCTCTTTTCTTTTTGTTGTTTATAGATGATTTATTCATCTTCTTCGTTTTTTTTTTCCACTATTATTCAAATAAACAAACTCAAAAAAAAAATCATGATTAATTATTTTCTTTTTGTTCTTTTAGATTATTATATTAATTTTGGTTTTGATGTTATAAGTATGTTATGAAGATATATGAAAATATTCTTTTTTTTAAATATTTTTTTTTTGCTATTTCTTATAGATTATATTGATTGATTTGTTTGTTTATTTTTGTCAAATTTATAATTACCGACAAAAAATTCGGTTTTGTCGTATATATTTATATTTTGTTTTCGTTATATTTTTTTTGTTTTTTTTATTATATTATTAATATCCAATTAAGACTAAAAATATGATTTATTCAAATGGTTTATATATGTTGTTGTTTTAAAGAATATTTATTTGTTTTGTTATTTATATAATACTAATTCTTCTGTTGTTGTTCTTATATTGATTTGTCTATATACATATATATCTATATATCTTTTATTCTGATAATGAGCATCAAATATTTTAATATAAGAGGTAAAGTAGATGATCTAAACATATCAGATTCTAAAAACCAAATCAACACTGTGTGTGATGCTATTCTGTTTACTGCTGCTTGATTAAACAAAAAAAAAACAATTTTTTTTATTGATTAACTGATGATTAGAAAAAAAAACTTTATTTTTATAAATATAAAAAAAAATTTTATTTATTTATATTTTTTAGAATCTACACTGTTTTCCCATCAATATCAATTTGATAACGGCTGATGGAAACAAGAACATCACGTTTACATTCATCATCATCATCAGAAGCCTTATCACGTTCTCGTTCACCAATATCAAATAATGAAAAACGAGGTATTTCAACATCACCTAGACGTGGACCATCAACACCAAATAAGTCATTAATAGAAAGAGATGATACCGATGAAGAACAAGATCAAAATGATCATGAATTTGTAAAATCAGATAATAATTCTAAATCAATAATTAATGAAATATCTTCACCAATTATGTCAGACACTGATCAAAGTCATCAAAAAAAACGATCACATCATCGTCATCATCATCGACATCATCATCATCATAAACAATCGAAATCAAATAAACGTTCATCAACACATCATCAACATTCAGTTAAACGAAGGTTTTTATTTTTATTTTGAAATAAAAAATTATTAATTTAAATTTATATTCTTATAAATTTTTAGTAAAAAAGAAACAGTATCAACAATACATCATGATAAATCAGATGATGAAAATTCTAAAAGTTCATTAGAAACAAATTCAAGTGAAAGTGAACAATTACAATCTGAACAGGAAATATCATCATCAAATGACGAAGAAGGAATAATTGAAGGTAAATTTTCATCAGTTCTCTCAGATCAAATCGAACTATCAATTTCATGAACTGTTTCAATGAATACAATTGTGTGTGAATAATCATACTGATTATTTCAAATATTTGAGGATAAAACTAACTCTTATCACTAGTTTTCCATATATCCTATGTTAATTACTTTAAAAATATTCTATAAAAAAAATTTTTTTTTTCTTATTATTTTTCAGGTAATAGTACACCAAGTGAACGACATAATCGTCGTCATCGTCATAAAAAACATCGTTCATCATCATCAATTAATGAAAGAAATAGTCAAAGTCCTGAATCATCACAAATTTCTTTACCAAAAAATAATAAAGGTACACAATTAATAGTCAATTATTTACCAGCATCATTACGTGAATCAGATTTTTATCAATTATTTGCTCGTATTGCACCAATTAAATTATGTAAATTAATAACTGATCGTCATACAGGTCATTCATATTGTTATGGTTTTATTGAATATCATACAAAAGAAGATACTATAAAAGCAATAAAAAAATTTAATGGATATAGAATTGAACATAAAAAATTAAAAGTATCATATGCTCAACCAAAATCAAATAATAATGATGATATAAATAATGATAAATATATAAATTTATCTTCTTCAATAGAAAAAAATCCTAATATATATATAACTGATTTACCAGATGATTTTGATGAAAAAATGTTAGAACGTCTTTTTTCAAAATATGGAAAAATTAGTCAAACAAAAGTTTTACGTGATCCACGTACAAGAATATCACGTGGTGTTGCATTTGTTCTTATGACATCAACTCGATATGCTGAACGAGCTGTTAAAGCACTTGATGGTTATATACCATCAGGTTCACATACACCTATATCTGTTAAATATGCTGATCCAAAAAAAACAACAACAACAACAACAACAACAACATCATCAGGAAATAATAAAAATTTATCATCTCGTTTACCAATAACAACATCCAATGGACCATATGGTTATCCACCTGGTTTACCACCATTGAGTATGATAGATCCTTATTATGCAGCAGCTCTTCATCATCATCATCGAACAACAATGAACATGTTTGTAAAAAAAAACTTTTTTTTTGATCAAAAATTAATTTGATCATCTTGATTTTTTTGTTTCAGGAGAGATTTAAGTCCATCGTCACCACCATCATATTATGATAGTGGAAATAGTCGTTCTTCTCGTATACGTGAATCATCACCAGGTTTACCACGTTCATATTCATCATCAACATCATCATCAAAACATAATTCAAATATATTGTCAACAACTCTAAATAATTCATCATCACGTTCATTAAATATAAATTCATGTTTATCAAATAATCTTAATAATTCATCATCACTTGCAGCTGCTTGTGATCTTATTTCAAAAGGTTGTCAACAAGCTATTGATCCAAATGGTTTTGTTATATATGCATTTGGTTTACCACATGATTGTGATGAAAATGATGTAGAAGAATTATTTCGACGTTATGGTGATGTTTATCGTGTATATATTGTAAGAAATTATACAACAGGTGAATCAAAAGGTTATTCATTTATAACAATGCGTCATTATGATGATGCATGTCATGCTGTTGATCGTCTTGATGGTACAATATTTCAAGGTCGAACAATTCAAGTACGATTTAAACAATAAATATTAATTTAATAAAAGAAAAAATCTTTTTTTTTTTGTTTATTTGTAAACAAAAGAAATGTATTCGTTTTTGAAAGTTGAATTTCTTTTATGAGCAATTTTTCTTTTTTTTTTTTTCTTTTTCTTTGAATCCGTTGATCTTTATTCGTTGTATTATTTGTGTGTTTAACAAAAAAAGAAAAAAAAGAATATTAAATTTAGACCAATTAAAAAAAAATAATATTTCGATATTTTAGATTAAATTTTCAAACATTCGATTTGTTTCTTTCTTTTTTTTTCTTGACGCGATAGTTATTTAATGTAATTCTAAGTTTTACACAATAGGTAAGTAAAATAGAATTTTTATTTATATTTATTCTCTTTTGTTTGTTAATTGGTATTAAGATCCATGTAGTAAATACTTATTTCTTCTTTTGAAAGTTTGGTAACCGGTAATAATAATAATAATAATAATAATAGTACGATATTAACAAATTTAATTGATAATAAATAATTTAAGAAAATTTATCATGAGTAATAGCAATAATATAACAACAACGACAACTAGTACAATATCACAATTATTAAATGGATTTGACCATGATGATTCAAATAGTTCAGCTTCAGCTACTGCTGTTGATGATGTATCAAGTATAATGAGAAATCCATGGGATCCATTCCATTGTGCTGATTGGGATATGCAACAACCAAGTGCAACTTGTTTAGCACGAATAAAACGGTAGATTTATTTTCTTTTCTATATATATATTAATAATTAATCATAAATTAAAAAAAATATTTTATTAATTAGTGATATATGGAGTGTATTCAAAGATCCTCCACCGGGTATGTTTATTGCACCAGATCCTGATAATATTACTAAAGTATGGATATTTTTTGGTAATAATTATTTTTAAATAAATATTTCTAGATTCATGCTCTTATTGTTGGTCCCTTTGATACACCATATGAAGGTAAAATATTAAAAATTTTTAGTTTTAGTTTTGTATTTTTTTATTGTTTTTTCTTTAGGTGGATTTTTTTATTTTCTTATCCGTTGTCCACCTGATTAGTAAGTATGCGCAAAAAAAATATGTATATAAATCCATAAATTTAATAGTATATATCTGAGAAAAATAAACTTGATTCTTGTATGTATTCGAACTTACTAGATCTCAAAACGTTTTTTTTCTCGCGTATATATTATTTTCGATTACATGCTATTTCATCAGATAGTTAAAATTAAGGAAAAGCTTTCCTTTAGAAAACTAGTACAAAATCCATAGAATTGTTTTTTATACGAAAAATAGTATACTTTTCAGGATATTCCTTGCTAAGCAAAGTTAGATTATTTGATACTTATAAACTTTACATTGTTGACACGTTCTTACATTAATTAATGTAGCTGATACACTATAGAACTTTACATCTACACAAGTGATATAAACAATTTAAATTATAACTATAAATTGAAATCTACTTAGTGTTTCGATCAAAAAATATCTTTCACTTATGATAGGCATAAAATTTGATCAAAAGTATTGGATTAGATAAGTCTAATGAAAAACTTAGCTTATTCGATCCAAGAGTTAACTTTTATTGGATTAGTCTGCTCATTTCAAGGTCTGATATATATATATTTTTTAGTCCTATTCGAGCTCCTCGTTGTCGTTTAATGACTACTGGAAATAATACAGTTCGTTTTAATCCAAATCTTTATCGTAATGGTAAAGTTTGTTTATCCATTCTCGGGTATGTATATATATATATTTAATTTATGACTAAACAATCATTTCTATATACTTGTTTAGTACATGGAGTGGTCCATCATGGTCTCCGGCCCAATGTATATCATCTCTACTTATTTCTATTCAATCATTAATGTCGGAAAAACCATATCATAATGAACCCGGTTTTGAACATGTATATTTGAGAAAAATAAAAGGAAAAGAAAATTTTAATTTATAATATTTTGAAATTTAGGAACGTACATCAGGTGATTCGAAAACTTATAATGAAATAATAAAACATGAAACATTGCGTGTTGCTGTATGTGAAATGCTTGAAAATGAAAATTCATGTCCTAAACAATTACGGTATATAGATTTAAATAAAATTATATATTAATAAAATATTATAATTTAGGGAAGTAATGATCAAACAATTTTTTGATTTCTATGATTTATATGTTGAAGTATGTACAGAAAATTCTAATAAAGATGGACAACAAATGATGGTAAAACTATATATTTTTTATAAAACAAAAGTTTTTTTTTTGGTTTAAATAAATTTTAGGATCCATTTGGTGATCGTCGTGGTCAGTTTGAATATGGTTCAATATTTCAACGTTTAAAAAAATTAAAAGCAAAGTTTGAATCATCACAAAATATAAATAATAATAGCACATCTTCATCACGTCTATCATCATCTTCAATAACAAAATCTCAACAAATTGATGCACGTACCCGTGAAATAATTAATGATGCTGTTGCACTTGATCCAAGTTCAACATCAAATGATGCTACTAATCTTGATGATATATTTGATCATGATGATAATGATCCAGATTCATCAATGGATGATGATGATGATGATGATGTTCTTGATAATGAACAAGAATTAAATGAATCAGAAGCAGTAAAACCAATTCAAATTGTTGAACAGTCAAAAGAAAAAACTTCAACATAATCAAATTTTTTTTTCGTCTGTATATTATTATTCGAATTATCTAATCTTTCATTGATGGTATTATCATTTACATAAACAACCATCAATTATACTTTTAATATTTTTTTTCTCTTCTTGTCGCATATAGATTTCTATCTTGTCGTTCACAACAATAACAACAACAACAACAATAAAAAGATTTTTTTTTTCCTTTTTTTCCTTTATCTGTATGAAATATCTTTAAATGAAACCAAAAAAAATCAAGATCAAGTCCAGAAAAGATTTTGTTTTAATTTGATCGTTTCGAAAACAACAATACAAGTTATCTTCTAGTTGTTCAAAACTAACAGAAAATTTTTAACAATAAGAAACATATTCACTAATAAATTAAGATTCGAATTTTCTTATCATTGTTACTTTTGAATGGGATACAAATTATTATTTTCTTGAATTTGTAATATTCTTTTCTATCATAGTAAACAGTTTTTTATGTTTCTCAATTTATATTAAGAAAAATGACTATCAGCATTTTTGTATATGTTTGAAAAAATGTCACCCAGATCAACAGTAATGTTTTTGGATTGACGAAATAGCAGCTGACATCTATCAAATGCATAAATTTATATAATTTTATACATCTAATTATACACTGCGGAACTTCTCTACCGGAGAAAGTTGAAAAAATTCGTTGACACATGAAAGACACTTTAACATAAGAGCAAACTATATATAATTTATTCATATTTACGAGAAATTACCCATGCACTGATTCTTTTAGTTAAATGTAAGGTGACTTCAGTATATTACGCATTGATATAATGTTGAGGTAGTTGATAGTTTAGAACTTTAATTTTTTTCGTTCAAAAACCAAACTAAAAAAGGAGAAACAATGATCACGTCAACATACGATGACAAAAGTTCAACGAAATCCGAAATATGTAGCCGCGTCACATTAAACTTAAAGTGTAGCAAAAAAGTTTTGATCGTGCCATTTAAAGGACCTTGTCGGATAAGGTGATCCATTCAGAAATGAGAAACCAAATACACTAAGCTGTAAAGCTTTTTTAGAGCCATCGAATGGTATATAGTAAATTCTGTTCACACACGATTTTGAAGCAATTAGGATCAATTTACCAATAGATGACTACATATCCACATCTGAATTTGATAACAATCGAAAGTATCTGTGAAATTTTTTTTTCTCCCATACGATTTTATAGTACTTTTGCCGGGCTACAACTTCAAATATGTAGCATCTCATGTCAACTTGTAAATGTGGATGCTGACGGGCGTGAGTACGGATATGTAATAGTCTAATACTAAGTTAACTTTACTTGCTTCAAAGTCTTATATAAACAGAATTTACTATATGCTATTGAATACGTCTTAAAAAGTTCTACAATTGCTTTATTCGATAAGGTTTTTAAACGCCGTGATCAGAACGTTTTTAGTATATCTTAAATATAACGTCAAAAAACATTAATTTAGTCATCTCAACTTATTTTATTTTTATTCAATAAAAGATAGTTGATGTACACAATGATAAATTCAAAATCTACAAAAAAAAAGAGTGAAATGCTGCCTGTTCAGATAATCTCTCATCGACGATCTATGGTAATAATTAGTTTTATTTAGAAAAAAAAATGGTGTTGATAGAATGTTGCTTGATCAATACTGATTTCAGTATTCCAGATCACGTTTGAAGCATCCAACATCGATATGTATTATTAATTACAATATGATGTTGAAATGGCAATACTTGTTCTATTAGCCAATTATTCAGATTGATGATAAAATAATATACGTAATAGAAATTATTCATCCCCAGATCAAACAAGCACGGTCGTAAACCTCAACTAGTATTTAAGTCAAGAAAGAAAGTGTTACTTAGGAACATGATTTATATTTAAATAGACATGAAAAAAACAATAGTTAATTATCGATTATCCTTTACGCTCTGAATATTTTATGAAATTTGAATGATTATTTGTTTTATAAACACAAGATAAAGAAATCGAAATTATTTCTCAATTAGATCTCTTATCTGATATTAAAAATACTTTAAGATATTTTTTCATGTGTATATTAATAGATTAAGAATGATGTTAAAAAAATAAAGACAATCGATTTGGATTTTTAATTAGAAAATAATTTATATTGACTAAAACTAGATGGATTTTTTGGTTATTTAACAATTGTCATTATCATTAATGGCTAGCAAAATTTAAAAAGTATGATTAATGAAGACTAAACTTCTAAATATCTTTTTGACAAGAGAAGAATGTCTTATATATGACGTTTGTGAGGTTAGTGCAAGATTCAACTTTTTCCCACGAACATTCGCATGTTAATCTATGTCTAAACAGCTCATCAATGTATTTTATACAACTCAACTAGCTCTATCCAATGATACAATCAAATTTTCCATAACTCAAAGTATGACCCAGAAAATCTCAAAATACTGTATTTTCTTAACGAAATGTTGACACTATACTCGAGTAAAAGCTGTCCAATTTCATTTCCTTCATTGTGTCTATTCTGAAAATACCTGTGTCTGATGCAATTCGATGGACTCTATTCAATACTATGCTGAGATATTCGATAACTGAAAGTATGATTTTTGAATTGATAGATGGATACAGAGAAAATCTGGAAACCATACTTTGAACTATCGAAGATCTGTTTATACTATTGAATAAACTTCATTGAGTTGTATCGAGCACAAGCATTTTCAGAATAGATACAGTGAAAGAAGTGAAATTGGACAGCTTTTACTCGTATAATACCAACACATCGTTAAGAAAATACAATACTGAGATTTTCTGGATCATACTTTGAGTTATGGAAAATTTGATTGTATCATTGGATAGAGCTCGTTGATTTGTATAAGATGCATTGATGAGCTGTTTAGGTATAGGTTAATGTGCAAATGTTCGTTGAAAGAAGTTAAATCTACCACTAACTCCACCAACGTTTTTGAAGCACTCTTTTCTAACTTATTGCATGATTATTGAAGAGCTTCATATGTTTGATATATATGTTGGAGACAAAATTGAAATTTGTTCGGACTGAATTAAAATTCTAGTTTGGACCAGCATTTCTTCGGACAAAATTAAAATTTTAGTTTTGACCAACTTTTTTCTGGACAAAATCAAAATTTCACTTTTGTCGGGACAGAGTTAGAATTGAAGATGACACTTTCTAAGTCGACTCTTCATAAACAAATCTTTTAAGGAATCCTTATCGTGGGTGCCGGGTGAGTTAATGAGGAATAGAAGGATTCCCAAAAGATTTTGGTGAGATTCCTTAGGGATATTCCCCTCTATTTTTTTGTCGAACTTTTTGAAAAAAGGTTTCTGTTTATATGCGCTGTAGATAGATCATCTGTTGGTATTTCCATCGTCGTTTGATGACCTAAATCTGCCCCTTCATGTCGTTCCTATCAGAAGTCTATGGGACGCTATCGTCCAAAAAAAAATTTTTTTGAAAAACTTTTTTTTATGTGCTTAGTGGATTCTACATGAAAAATTGTTCATAAAAATGTTGGAAAAAATATCAGACCGGTCTGAACTTATTTTTCATTTTTCTCAAAAACTGACTTTTCACCCATGCTACACGGTTGGACCAACGATAACCTCCCTTTAAACTTGTCCGATTGGGCTGAAACTTTTAACACAGATATTTTGAAGTATTCTCCAGAGGAAAAATCGGCCGTTTTAATTTTTGATGTTTTCATCCAAACTTATAGAATTCTGAAGGTCACAAATTTGGCTATGGCAAAAACCTTTATGTATTTTTATTTTTATAAAAAAGAAAGTGAGCTTTTTAAAAAAGCTGAAAAATACCTCTGCGATACATCCATAGGTATTTCCAAAAAATTTTCAGCTTAATCAGGCAAAATTAAATGCGAAAAACCAGTGGCATAATGAGTCTACATGAAAAATTCTTGATTCTCCAAAAAATCCAAAAAGTCCCGTTTCAAAAATTTTTTTTTTGAATATGTGTCTAATCAATTTAGATCCCTGTCTGTAGTTAAAATTTCAGCTCAATCAGACTTGCCGTCACTGAGATCTGAAAATCATGAAAAAATAGGGGAGGGTACCATTAAGAACTTTATAGAGAATCCCTCTGGAAATGATCAGTATTACCAGGGTCTCTCAAGGAAGCCACCATTAGAATTTAATGAGAATGTTAGACTTATGCAAATTTTTGAGGGGCACTTTGTTCAGAGACCCCCGATGAGTTTTAGAGAGATTCCTGATATATGCAACTTCCTAGAGAGTCCATTAGAGATAGTCGGCTTGAGTTTCTTTGAACAAAACTGAAATTCGAGTTTTGTCCGGACAAAAAATGAAATTTTGATTTTGTTCAGAAAAAAGCTGGTCAAAACTAAAATTTTAATTTAGTCCGGACAGAACTAAAATTTCAATTTTGTCTGAAGAAATGCTGGTCCAAACTAGAATTTTAATTCAGTCCGAACAAAATTAAAATTCTAATTCTGTCCGGACAAATTTCAATTTTGTCTCCAACATATATATATATATATGTATTGCCTAATATAAAAACTAATTTTTAGATAGAATATTTTGCATAAAAAATTTTATTGTGACACAATTAAACTTTTTATCAAAGAAAGAAACAGAAATCTTTTACTGTTTGCTAGTGTAGATTAATTTGTTTTACAATTGACATTTTTAAATATTGTTTTTTTATTCGTTTTCAAGCGCCCTCTATCGTCACATTTTGCTTGACAAAATCTGAAAATCCAAAATAAAGGCTTTAAGAACATAAAATAATTGGTAGAAAATTTAGCAAAATTCGATTATTGCTTGTCTTCTCTTTCATATATTTTTGAAATATATATATATTTATATAAGTGAAAAAATTTATTTTTGACAATTTATTTCTAAATGGGTGCCTATTTATCATCACCTATTTGTGATAAAGATACAAATGAAGGTTCAAATAATCGTTTAGCTTTTGCTGCAAGTTCAATGCAAGGATGGCGAATGGCACAAGAAGTATGATGTATTTTGTTTTTCTTTAAAAAAAAAAAAAAGAATTTTTTTTGTTTGAATTTATGTAGGATGCACATAATGCTATACTTAATTTTGATGATAAAACATCATTTTTTGCTGTTTATGATGGTCATGGTGGAGCTGAAATAGCTCTTTATTGTTCACGACATTTACCAGATTTTTTAAAACAACTTGATTCATATCATGAAGGACGATTAAATGATGCACTAATTGAAGCTTTTCTTAAATTTGATTCATTATTACTTGAACCAAATGTAAAAGAAATTTTACAAGAATTAGCTGATTCAAAAGATAAAAATGATGATAATAATGATGAACGAATAGATAATCAATCACATACAATTACATTACCAACAAGTACAAGTGAAGAAAATCATCATAATGATGAATTAAATGTTGATGAAGCACAATTATTAAAAAAAGAAGCTGAATTACCAATTGAAGAAATTCTTCAACGTTATAATAATGATAATGAAAAAAAGTTTCATTCACCATTAATTTCTAAACGAACATTACAAAATCCATTAATAAATGATGATGATGAAAAAACAAAAAATTTACAAAAATTAAAAGAACTGTAAAAATATTTTTATTTTTTTTTAATTAAAAAAAAACACACTTTATTTTATTTTATTTTAGTCGAGATTCAGAAGCATCACCAAATCAAGATAATGTTATTTCATCTGTTGATTCTGATCAAATTAATTCTGATGTAATTACACATGCTGATGAAGAAAATACTCCAGCAGATGATGTTTTAGATCATAAAATTGCTGAAATAACAACAACAAACAATGGTGAAATTTCAGATACAATTGTATGTATTTTCTAAGTAATATCATATATTAAGTAAAATCGAGAATATGTACAAATCATTTTCATCTAAAGATGAAATGAACAAAATAATAGATAAAAAAATTTTTCTGATTATAAGAGAACAAAAGATGTATGTTTTTAATATATGTGATAATATTCTATTTTGTTTTTTTTTTTATTAGGAAACTAAACCTTCATCATCGGAATCTAAACCAACAGTAAAACGTTCTCGAAAGCCAATATCAAGTGATACAGAATCAATTAAACCAGATTCATTAACACATCATTTATTGAGTGATGATATTGATGAATATGAAGAAGATGATGAAGATTATTATGAATATGAAGAGTATGTTTTATACATTGTTTTTTCTCATTAAATAAAAAATTATTTAGAATGAGTAAATCGAAAGTTTTTAGACAAAATCTTTTTGTATTTTTCTTCTATAAAAAAAAAACGTTGAATCAAGACTAGAACTTTGTACTCTTTTCGAATATAAATTTACAAATTATTTATGAGAATAATTAAAAGAAACTTTAAAAGGTTTGAAAAAGTAGTTTAAAAACGATATTTTATATTTAAAATTTTGAGATCAATAATTATTACCTTTTTAACGCATCTATTCTATAAAATGTATGATTTCAATTTCCTTTTATCTTTTAATAAAGGATCAAGAATTGTTTGTTTTTTTCTTATCAAAAATTTTATTTTGTGTAGGAAATAGTGTCTGAGAAGATGCGTGTAATTTTGTGTCAAAGCTAATTAAAACTGCTAACTATAATTATTTTTAACACATTTGCAAAGCAATTCATGAGAATAACAAATGCACGTTGATTTTCCAAAAACTTTCAAACATTCTCTTACTACTCTTAAATCAAAATTAATCAATAATATTTGAATTTATATTCGAAAAAAAAACATAAAATTTTAATCCTAATCTATAGGTTTTGACTGTTATAAAATACGTTCTTATAAACAAAGATTTTATCTCAAAATGTTTGATTCATTTGTTATTTTCAATTTATTTTATATTATTTTCCCTATATATTTCTATGATTAGATCGGATGATGAAACTAGTGGTGATGAAGATGAAGATCAAGATGAAAATGATGACGATGATGCAGAAGATGATGATGATGAAAATGAAGATAAACCATTAGAACCAAGTAAAACGGCACAAATTAAAAAACTGTAAATTAAAATTTGATTTTTTTAATGATTTTATTTTATTTTTTTTTATAGTATGAAAAAATCAATTATGGCTATTTTAAATCGGCATTCAAAGAAAAAGAAACATAATGATGCTGATGAAGATGATGACAATAATGAAGATGATATAAAAGAAAATCAAGTATGTTATTAAAATTTATTATTAAAAGGTTTAATTAATTCTCTTTTTAGAATGATGATGATGATGATGATGATCAAGAAGGAGGTGAAGATGAAGAAGAAGAAGACGATGATGAAGGTCTTATTAAATGAATAAATAATTTTTTTTCCTATGAAAATAAAATATTTTTAATGTTTAGATGATGAAAATGAGACTGATTTAGGTAAAATACTTGATATGAGTAGTGATCCAGGTTCATCAAGTGGATGTACTGCTGTTGTTACACTTTTACGTGATAAACAATTATATGTTGCTAATGCCGGCGATTCTCGATGTATTGTATGTCGTGATGGTAAAGCTATTGAAATGAGTATTGGTTAGTAGTATATAAATTTTTTCTTTTTTATTTATTAAATATTATTTTTTTTTTCTGTAGATCATAAACCAGAAGATATTCAAGAACGTAATCGAATTGAAAAAGCGGGATATAAAGTTACATTAGATGGTCGTGTTTCAGGTTTATTTCTGTTTATTTTATTTTATTTTTCAAAGAAAACAACAATTTTTTTCTAGGTGGTTTAAATTTATCTCGAGCTATTGGTGATCATGCATATAAAAAGACTACTACATTACCACCGGAAGAACAAGCCATAACTGCACTACCTGATATACGTACATTAACACTTGATGATCAAGATGAATTTATGGTAATTGCATGTGATGGTATATGGAATTTTATGTCAAGTCAAGATGTCGTTGATTTTGTGCGTAATCGTCTTGAAAAAAAAACTTTATCTCAAATATGTGAAGAAGTAAGTTTAATAATATTCTTTTTTAATATATAACAAATGTATATATATTTAGTTATTTATGCATTGTCTTGCACCAAATACAAGTGGTGATGGTACTGGTTGTGATAATATGACAGCAATTATTGTTAAGTTTAATTTTAATCAAGGATCATTATTAAAAAATTATGAAGAATCAACTGTATCTAAATCAACTGAACATAGTCCATGGCCAACAATGTTTACAGCAGTTAATAATAAACGATCATTATCGCCTGAACATACATTAACACCAGAGATAATAGATAATAATAGCAAAAAATTAAAAATTGTTGGTGAAAATCATACAAATGAAATAACATCACCATCAAAAACAACAGGATCATTTTCTTTTAATACTGTTACGACGAATAATAATACGAATTCAAATGATGATCAACAGAATTAATTTATCTTTATCATGGACAAAAAAATTACAACGTTGCATGTAAATCTGTTTTGTATGATACATGCTTGTGATTGTTTATTCTTTTCATTCTTTTTTTTGTTTTTTTTTTTTTCATTGAAAGCAAGAGTAAATGGGAAGAAAAAGAACGGATTTATTAATAGGCAATTTTTGTGTCTGTAACAAAAGAAAAATTATATAGTCTTTGTTCTTGTTTATTTTTGTCATTTAAACTATCTTTTTTTCTCTTTGTACTTCTCTATTACAAATATGATGAATCATAAACTCTTGCTACAAGATTTATTATATGGATGAATTGTTTTGTCTTTTCATTATTCTATAAAAATTAGTAAGTAGATGATTATTTTTGCAGAAATATATCATTGAAATGTTGACAATCGTAGGTGAAGTTTTGTTTCTAGACTGTAGAAAATATATTACGTCATTTTAATTAGTTATAGATTTAAAGAAAGGTTTCGTTTATACAGTTATTTTTGTAATAAAATTTTGAGATAAACAATACCGAAGTGTTTAAGCACGAACCATACGTTTATTTAACGGATATTAATCACTAAAAAATAGTAAGATTTTAAAAACTACTGTGGTTTAGCTTTTCTTCTATTATTATTCTATCCATCATGAGAACATGTTGAAAATATTAGAAGAATTTCAGATATATTTTTATATAATCATAATGACTAAAACTTTCTTAGTTGTAAAAAAAAATCATAACCTTAGATGATCATTTTCTTCAGTCTTCATAATAATAATCAATAAATGGTTATAGCAAATGAAATCTTTACCTTTAATCATCTAAAAACCGAATCACAATGATTCTATATAGAATATCTTTTTTTTACTCCAAAGTAAATGAAGAAGTTTTCGTGATCAGTAGAAAATCGAATTTCTAGAATACATGTCAATTATGTTAATTTAGCACAAAATATGCTAAAATCATGTTGTTACCAATGCTCTAGTCCAATCTTCCTAACAGAGCCTCATGTGAGTTTCCTGAAAAATGCGAATCTCTGAAACCCTCTTTAAATTCTCAAGAGGTTCATGCCAAAAATTTCAGAAATATTTTTCGCGACGGTCAATTAGGGTACGACTTTTCCGTATCGTATAATTGATTTAGCCATGCGGAAGTAATATGATTCAAATAAATCAATAAAATTAGTTTAATCTGACAAGCAAGATAAATAAAATTGATCTAGAGATGCAACAAATCCTGGAAAAGATTTGTATTTTACATTTGGGATTTGAATTATGGGCGTGGCAAATTTCATATTGTTACTAGTTAAATTCTCTACTAAAACATACACTTTCAAATGAAAATCTACTTTAAAAACATTTGAAAAAAAAATGAGAAGCAAAAAATATCAAATACTTTAATTTCTAACTAGTTGGGCATAATGGATGATCATACTTCGCATGTAATTTTCATCACTTCACCATATTAAAAATACGACCCATACGAAAAGATAGAGCGTTAAAAACTGCACAATTTACACAAGATCGATTATTTAATAATTGCATTTTTTCTTCTCAAAATGGACATCACTTTGAGCAATCAAATTTTGACCACGCAAAAATATGAAATTTTTGAGTGCACAGTGAATTTGATTTTTTTATTTCATCTTGTTATTGTCGGATATACTTTATTAGAAAGAATAATCGTAAGTAAATAAGATAGGAAAAGAAATTTATCGTCCACTTTTAAAAAACTGATTTCCACATGGTAAAAATTTGGTTGCACAAATTTATGTCCGTTTTGAGAAGAAAAAGTGCAAATATTAAACAATCAGTCTTATGTAAATTGTACAGCGTTTAACGTTGTATCTTTTCATATAGTTCGATTTTTTAATATAGTAAAATAAGTAATCAAAATCTGGAAAACGATATGTAGCCATTCATTATGTTTAATTAGTTAGAA
Source organism: Macrotrachela quadricornifera (assembly GCA_022393335.1). Taxonomy (NCBI): domain Eukaryota; kingdom Metazoa; phylum Rotifera; class Eurotatoria; order Philodinida; family Philodinidae; genus Macrotrachela; species Macrotrachela quadricornifera. The sequence goes on along the minus strand of JAJEKB010001023.1, from coordinate 119,508 downwards.
AGTAGAACATTTTTTAAATATTTTTCAAGTTGGTTTTCATTTATACAGTATATAGTCTTGTAGAAATTTTCAAGCTCCACATTTTGATAAAAAAAATTATTAACTGTAAGAAAAAATAAGGAAGAAATCTATAAAATACAAAGTTACCCATTTATTCTGTTCCACCCGCTCTACTTTAGTTGGATTAAGCTCTTAACAAATATTCCGAATTTGAACTGAATGATCAAATATAATCCAATCATGACGTGAGAATTTTCGCTTTAGTGCTGAATCAGTAATAGAAACTCGACGAAAATCAATATATTGTTTGACGTCTAATGAATAAGTCTTCAAAAAAAAATTTTAATAAAACAATTTACATTTTCCACATCTTCTTTCGTTATTTGCATAAGCAAATGCTGAAAAAATATCGATGATTTTCTGAGTAACAATATATATCTTTCATGTGCTTTAAGAAATTCTGCAGTCACAGTTTTTTTCTAAATCTGTTTTATAATTATTATAACGTTTAATCGCTTCTTCTTGATCGATATTATCATTTGGATAGAGAAGGAAATTTTTAAAACTAAGTAAAGCTAGTTGGGTTGCACTATCGGATGATTGTCTACAAGAAAAATAATGGTCTGATATCAAAATATATAGACAGTTTTAATTATTTAATTGATCGAGAGACGGGTGAAAGTTTCCGCCACTAGGTGGATCAAAATGTGATGATGACTGATCAGAACCATCTCCGAGAGAAAAAAAAAATTTCAATGTAAAAAGAACTAGTTCTTATCAATCGCGACGCATTCGCTTATTCTGTGATGGACTCACATCGTATCTAAACCGAATATGTTTATATCTAGATGAAAAATTTTGTTCAGATGGCAGCCGACCTGGATATTATCATCGAGATTGACTTGATTGATCTTTAAAAATAAAGAAACATACTTTACTTACCATCTATCATTCCATTCTCTTTCATTACGATTATTATTTCCTTTTTCTCTTCCAAAATCATCGTTTTCACGATGAAATTTTTCTACCGACTTGACGATTTTAGGGTACCTTCCTTTCTTTTTTAATAAAACGAAAAAAAATTTTCAATCCGATCTACCGTAAGTTTTTTATTCGATTTTTACAAGAAGCTGGCATACGAAAAATTGTCAAAATTTCTCTCTCTAATAAGAAGTAATAGAAGGTTTCCATAACAGATAATTCATAGAATCTCTAAAAAATGAACTTTCCACTTTTTAAATTATTTTGCGTTTTTCTTAAAATCCGTTTCTCATGCAGAGCGCTCAGTTGTGCAGTGAACAATTACCCTTTAACTTTATCAGATCGGACTGATATTTTTATCACAGATATTTGCAATTACTCTTCAGAGATAAAATTAGCCGCTTTCGTTTTTGACTTGCCCATCCAGATTTTTAGAGTTCCCAAGGGCCTGAACACTGGTTTTGGAAGAAACTTTTCGGTATTTTAAAAAAAAAAATGAAAGTCAGATTTTCGAAAAAGCTCCAAATTATCTCTGAAATATAGTCGTAGGTATCTGCAAAAAAATTTTCAGCGCAATTTGACAAAGTTTGATTTTGACGTTCATTTATGAAATAGTACACTTTATCAATATCATTGCAAAAGATGAGATAAGACACTTCAAATGTTTATAATTAAGAACTTAACCTTTTCTCTTTCAATAGTAATAGTGGAAAAATTTTCATAAATAAGTATTTATGTGAATTATACTCCTTTAAGAACATTGATTATTGTGAATACGTGCCGCAACAATCCAATGGATTCCATAAATTTTTCTTTCTGTAGATTTGATACGATGAAAATCATATATAAAGAGCTAATCAAGATCGAATCATTACGTCCCGAAGGTATATCACTCGTCGAGGCCAACCATTGTTCGAATCGATTTCTTCCATTGTCATCTGTCGTGTGCTAGGTGGAACAGGTCTTATCCGCTGGGTTTGCTCCATTCTGTCTCCTGTTCATTTCGTCTAAGCAGTTATTGTCTCTAGTTAGTAGACTGGTAAGATACTAGAACTTCTCAATGTCTTCAATTGCTTTGCCTATTATTTGAACTCTTTGATTGATTGTTTTTATCACCGAATATGGTTGTTTTGGTTTTGTTAGTGTTCACTACCAGTCTTACTTGTTCAGCTGCTTTTCTAATTTATTCGTTTTGTTTGTGTAATGAACTACAATCTTCATCTATAAAATCAATATCATCGACGAATCGTAAGTTATCTAGCAACTTTCCACTAATGCTGACTTTTCAGGTTGTCCATTACTCGTTCGAAATATGTGTTAAACAGAAATGATAATATATTTTTTGGAGTCTATCAAAAGTTCAAAAAAAAAGTTTATCGAGAAATGACCAATTATTGACTAGTCAGCTTAAAAATGAAAAGAAGGTTTTCTTCAAAAAAAACCTGTTACAGATCCGTCGAGTGTTTACATTATCACATTTTAGACATAAGCCAGTTTTTGATAATACGCCTTTGTTTCCAATGAAATAATATAGAAGTTAAAATTTTTCAGAGTATAACTCTGTTAATCGATGTTTCACTTTTTGATGAGCTCTCTCTTAATGAGCATGAATGGTTTTTTTTCTACATATTTATCTCATTTGACTGTATTGTAGAATTTCAACAAATATTTTTTAATCAAAAGGATAATGGGAGAGAAATTTCGAAAATATTAAGTTCAATTTTTTTATAATTCGTTCGATCAATCTGCGTTAGAAGAACAAGAATACAACATAACGATACATTTAGCGCGTTTCTTTTATATTTTTATATAAAATTAACTTACGCGCTTCATTCACTGACTCACCACAGTTACGTTAATACTAATTCAATCACTCTCTCTATATCAACCATTCATTCTTAGTTTAATATCAAATATTTTAAGTTTTCTCTTCTTATATCTCTCATAAACAAAAAATAAAACAGTCCTCTATCTACTTCATTATTCAATACTTCTATTCCAAAAATGGTTCGATCAACTAGTATCAATCAAAGTAGTAAACATTCTTCTCGTGGTCGAATAAATAAATCAAAAAATAATGGTCGTACATCGTAAGTATTTGTTCTTTCTATTATCATATTTATTATATGAATAACTGATAGAATTCGAAAACGATCATCAACAATTCGAAGTGGTAGTATGAATAGCAAACAAACAAATGCACGTAATCGTACTCGTTCTTCTACTCGTGCTATTTCAACAACACGTAGTCGTTCAAATAATCATAATAATACTAAACGAAGTACATTAGGTAGTAATGGTAAGAGTCGATCTTCAATTCGAAGTATTCATGGAATAAATAACAGTGCTGTTCGATATAATCGTTCAATAAATGCATCACGAAGAATAAATAGAACAAAAAAAAATTTGTCATCTATGGGTGCACGAAAGAAAAAGACGAAGAGCATTACGGGTCGTTTGAATAACAAAAAGAAAGGTACAATTGTTAGCAAGAATAATAATAATCGACGACAATCACGATTAGGACGTGATCAACAAAGTAAAAAAGAATTATTTTTACTTTTTTTGATAGATAATTTATTATAAATAAAATTTTTTTAAATCTATTTATAGAAAAAAAGAAAAAGATAACAAGTGTTTCATCATTAATATCAGCAACAGCATCAAGTTTAGCTCGACCTGATGATGATTTTCATCGAGATTTAAATTTTGGAACCAATGAATAAATATATTAATTAAATGTATCGATTTTTATCGATGTCGATTTTAAATATTTCGTTTTTCTTTTTTTTTTCTTTCTTTTCTATAATCGACAACTATTCAAATACACTTGAAATAAATCAATCAATTGAATGTAAAATCATTTACACATCAATATCTTTAGTTTTAGTTTTTATTAATCATATGAAAGTTGTTCTAAGATTATATTAGCTTAGAATAACTTAGATTTCAAGAATATGTTCAAAATATAAGAGAGATTTTTGACAATCTTATTGATATATGCTAAATTAAAGAGTGTATCAACATTACCGATTATATATATTTAAAGAAAATAATAGTAAGAAAAATCATTTTTGAAAATTTAAATTGTCCTTGTTCGATATTATAAATAGATATTGAAGATGAGTTTGACTTATAATCAATATAAGTTTTATTAATAAAAACTTCTAAAATTTGTAATCTTTATGTACATGATATCGTCTTCAACATTTGTCAATCTTGATGAATATGATTTAAGAAAATCAATTAATTATGATTATTTCTTTACTTTTGTTCGTCTATTAAATCTTTAAAAAACTAAAATTTTAGTCACTTATTATTATTATTTGTAGTTCTATGAGAAAAAAATTCACTTGTATTGCCTGAAGTTATTTGAGTACTTTTTTTTTCTCTTATATTTGAATCCGAGAATAAGTAATGGTTGTCGCGTATTGATCATGTCAAAAAGACACACATATATTCTCCTTTTTTTTCTCTTCAAGTCATTGTCAATGATCATCCGTGTGGAAATATAGAAACAATGTTTTTCACTTTGTATTGCCTTTAGGCTTTACTTCTAGTTGAGTAACTAGACAGTCTATTTTCTTTCTTTTCTTCTTCGTCGTTTCTTTTTTTTATATCCCTTTTTTTTTCTTATTCCTCATTGGTTTGAGTCAAAAAGTGTCTTGCCTTTCTAACAAATCATGAAACGAGGAATGGCCAATGTATGTGTGTGTGCATACACATTATGTTGACAATAACATGTAAAAAAAGCAATAGAGAGGAAACAAAAAAAAAAGAAAAGTAACCAACTGAGCATTTTTTTCATTATTTATTCATTTATATCAATGCGTGTTTGCAATGTAATATGAAACGACTTCAAAAAAATAAAAAAAAGAAAGAAACGAAGTGTATGTGACAGAATAAGCATTGTTTCAATAGGAGTTACTCGAATGACTAAGTAGTTAGATGCATGTATATATCTATATATATATGAGAAAGAATTCAATGTAACAAATGGATCTTCAATTATCGATCTTCTCTCGGGCTGTTCACATTTTTCTTTCGAACGAAATGAATAATAAATAATTTACCTGAGATAACATTGCTGAAATGCTTTTATAGAATAAAAAAAAAAAAAGAAATTTGAGATCGGTTATTTTACTAATGTATGATGTGCGTTTACATCTATCAAAAAGATAACAAATCGTCATAAAGTGTCTAATCTCTTTTAATAATATTCTATGAACAAACAAAGAAAAACATATGTTAATGAATGATCAATCAAATAAAAAAAAAAAGAATATTTTTCTCTAATTCTATTTCATACTTAGAGTTCTAAAGAGAGAAGCAACATAAAAAGATGCAAATGGAGGCGATAGTTTTTTTTTCTCATATTCACTAAATTATTGTTAAAAAAGAATAGACAAAAGAATGGAAAAGAGCAAACGCATTAAAAAAAAAAGAAAAAAAAAAGAGAAAGAAGAAAGTAGTGATAAGAAGATGTAGAAGATCATTTGAAACGGAAAAGCTAGTGAGACACGCACACATCCATTCGATCTAGTCTCAATCTCTCTAGTCAAGTGTTTAAAAGTAATTTTTGCTTAAGGCTATCGCCTATTTCTTTTTTTGTTTATAACTACAAAAGACAATATATTTATATATATATATATATATACATTTCAAACGATTATGCCAGGTAAGACTTGACGTTAAGACTTTGAAAATTAATAAAAAGTCAATTATTGATTTTCATTTTATATTATTAAAAAGAAAAAAATATTTATATTTTTTAAAAATATTTGATAGGTGAACGTTTGTTAAATGTTTTATGTGCTGTATGTGGTGATCGATCATCTGGAAAACATTATGGAATTTACAGTTGTGATGGTAATTTTAAAATTTTTATTTAAATACATAACGAAATATTTTTACTTTTTAATCAATTATATATATATATAGATAGATAGATAGATGATTTTTATTTTTGAAAACAATGTCAAACATTTCTTTTCATACTAATGAATAGTCTCTAGAAAAAAAAACTAGCAAGAAAAATCTAACCAATCATATTTGATTATATTAGAAATTGATAATTAATTTTATTTATTTAGGTTGTTCAGGATTTTTTAAACGAAGTATTCATCGACATCGTCATTATGTATGTAAAGCTCAAGGTGAATTGAAAGATAAATGTCCTGTTGATAAGACACATCGAAATCAATGTCGATCTTGTCGATTAGCCCGATGTTTTTTGGTTAATATGAATAAAGATGGTAATTATTTGATATATATTATCGAATAAAAACTTGTTCTTTTTTTATTTTATACAGCGGTACAACATGAACGTGGACCACGTAAAGCAAAACCAAAAATTCTTAGTGTTTCTAGTATGATATTACCAAGTTCAACAGTATCAACAGCACCGCCACCACCACCTGTTGCTTGTTCATCATCACCAACAATAGCAAATATATCTACTGTATCAATTTCAAATCAATTTAATCGAAAATCTAAACATCTTGTAATACAACCACAACAACAACAGCAATTAACTTGTTTACCAACAATGGATAATTACAATCCATTTTCAACTATTATTAATCAAGTAATAAAAAAAAACGAAAAAAAATTATTATTTAATCAAATTATTTACTTTTTATAGACAACATTATATGAAGCAGCAGCACGTCTTTTATTCACTATGACAAGTTGGTTACAAACAGTACCTTCATTTAAAATTCTTCCTAATGATGATCAAGTATATTTTTAACTGATTTGTTTCCTTTTTGTTTATTTTTATCTTATTAAATTCTATTCTCTAGCGTTCACTTCTTGAAGATAATTGGCATTATCTTCTTATTGTCAATTTAAGTCAATGGATGATACCAATGATGGCTATTCAATTAACAAACAGTACACTTACACAAACAGATCAAATAGAAGTCCAACGTGTATGTGATTGTATTTATAAATTACGATCACTTGCATTAGATTTTTATGAATATACATATGTTAAAACTCTTTCACTTTATCAATGTTCAGGTAAAAATAAAAATTTCTTTAAAATTTATTGTCTTTTTTTCTTTCTTTATAGTTAAACCACTAATTAATCAAAATCATATTGATGCTTGTCAAGAACATGTTCTTTTTTTATTACGTACAAGTTTAATGTCTCATTCAGCAGCAACATATTCAATAAAATTTAGTCAACTTATTGGTATAGTACAAATGATGAATCATATATCATCAAATGCAGTGCAACGTATTTTTTTTCCAAGTATTACATATAATGTACCTGTTGGTAAAATTCTTTGGGAACTGTATCGATCAAAATCTAGTGAAACATCAATATAAAAAGATAATTATCATTTAAATATAACATTCAGTTTCATTTCTAGTCATTGTTTTCCCTTTCCCTTCATTTTTTTTTTGTTTTTTTTTTGTCTTCTGAAATATAAATAAATATATTATAAATTTTTTTCTTGATATTTTATTCTTTCATAATTAATATAAATATTGAAATTTTGTTCAATGAAATAAATTCTAATTGAGGTTAATCAGTTGAGAGAAGTATTATTTTTCATACATATCAAATATTTAATAGAACAAACAAAAGAAGATTGATTTTCATTGGGTAAAATAAACAGCAAAAATATCCTTTTACGTCATTTTCTTTCGACATAAAAATGTAACTAAGAATCGCTAATCGTCATATCATCACTTGTAGTATAGCAACCTAGTTTCCATTTGAAGTCCAAATGGGCTTTCGGACAAATAAAGAAGGAACAATGCATCAGATTATTATCAGATTATAGCGAAACTATGAAGAAACTCGAGAGTACTAGATGCACGGAGAACAAACTGAAAAACAATTGATCGAAATTGCATTTTTACAAACTTCTTCATTGTCTTATTAATTGGCAATTTCAAAATCTTTTAAAAATTTGTCATAAAATTAGCATTTAATTGTATTTTGAGTCACTGTATCTTATCAAAAACCAATGAATTTTATTGATTGTTACTTTAGATGCGCTCTAATAATGCTTCCTAAGATATATCTAAAGGATGAAATTCTATCTAATCATATGTGGATATGGGAGAAAATGTAAGTCTCTGAAATCTGTGCGGATTCTAAGCAGTATGATGGTTAATTATTATGTAAGTAATTTTTGTTTAATTAATAACCTATTGACAGATTGAATTAATTTGTATGTATTTTTATATTCAATTTGATATACAATTTTGATAGTGATGACACTTTTTGTCTTGCATGACATAGAAGTTTCATTATATAGTCATTAGATATAGGAAGGAATAAACGACATGCTCGTACTATTTACTTTGAATCGATAACTTTAATTATTTAAAAAGAACAGGTTTTTTAATTTGAGATATCTTTATAAATATATCTTAAAAGTGAAAATATCATTTACATATTTTTATTGATGCATATTTACAATCGTCTTTTTCATAATCTCAGGTCCAATAAAACCTCAAATCAACTGAATCTTCTGCATCAACTTCCTCAAATGTTTTATTGATTTGTGCGAAGTTTTCGATCAATTTAGGCCCAATGCAGTATCGGGTTCTAATCCGAAGAATATTTTATCATTAGGAAGGATAATACGACATCTAGAGTTCTATGAAAGTAAATAGTAGAAATGTGTCATTTGTTCATTCCTATAACTAATGACTTTATAATGACACTTTTTCATCCCATATGAGAGAAAAGATGCCATCATTATCGAAATTATACGAATATCTTTTTGCGAGCACTGTATCTTCAATTTTCTAAATGAGATAATGGAAATTCTGGAATCGGAAAGTTCAGCAGAGAGAATAATCACATTCCAAAAAAAAACTTATTCCGAAAGTTAAATAGATGTGTAGAATCAAGCTTATATTTTAGTTCTCATCAGAATGACTATGTTTTCAATGGTTCCGACAAATCTAGTGTAATCTCGACTTCGATCTTGTTTTGCTGAAGTTTTACCAAACCGATAACTTCGATTAGATTTAAATACTGAATAGGAATTTTATTTAATCGTAGTAACATCAAACATGTACGAAAAGAAATTATGTGAAAGTTTTTATTTCAAACCTTTATCTTGCGTCATCTCACGAGAAAATTTGTCTATGAATAACGAACGAATCATATCATGGTTAATACTGATATAGTAAAATGTAGTGAATTTTAACCTCCTTTATAAAAAATTTTGTAATATTATCTATTAAAGTAATTATTAATATAAATACTATCAAATGGATGAACTCGGTAATCTTGTTCTACAACTTTTTGATATTGAAGCATTTAAATTTGGTTCATTTAAACTTAAAAGTGGTATTCAATCACCCATTTATATTGATTTACGTGTTATCATAAGTTATCCAGATATTCTTGTAAATAATCATGAATAATTTATTTTTAAAATTATTCTTTTTTTTCTTTATAGAGATTCGTAGCTAAATGTATGAATGAAATACTTCAACATTCAAATGTTCCATGTGATTCAATATGTGGTGTACCATATACAGCTTTACCTATTGCATCAGTAAGTTAAAATAATGGAAAAAGAAAAAAACGAATGAATATTATATATATATATGTATAAAAGATTATTTGTGTTGATTATAAAAAACCAATGTTAATTCGAAGAAAAGAAGCAAAAAATTATGGAACAAAAAAATTAATTGAAGGAAAATTTAATTTAAATGATCGATGTTTAATTATTGAAGATATTGTTACAAGTGGATCAAGTATTATTGAAACTGCTGAAGTAAGTAAAAAAAAATGAAATAAAAAGAAAATTTTATATTCAATTTTTTCTGTTATTTAAAAGAATCTCCGTAATGAAGGATTACAAGTAAATGATGCAATTGTTTTAATTGATCGAGAACAAAATGGTGAAAATAATTTAAAAGAAAAAAATATTCATCTTCATAAGTAAAATTTTGTTGTTTCTTAATTTTCAAACAAAAAAAAAAAATTTCTTTTATTTTAGAGTTTTAACAATTTCACAAGTTTTAAAATATCTTGTTGAATATAATAAAATTACGAAAGAAATTTCGAATGATGTTAAAAAATTTCTTCAAGAAAATCAAACTTATTTACCTATATTAAATATTGAAAATAAAGTGAATAAAGTTAGTTCAATTCCTATTCGTCAACGTTTATATAATATTATAAAAGAAAAAAAAAGTAATCTTTGTTTATCAGCTGATTTAACAAGTCTTGATGAAATTATTGAAGTAATTATTATTTTCAAAAAAAAAAAACAAAAAAGGAATATTAAATATATTTTTTAGTTGTCAAAACAAATTGGATCAAATATTTGTATGTTAAAAATACATTCAGATATTTTAACAGATTTTTCTATGGAAAAAATTCAACAATTAAAAAATATTTCAAAAACTTTTAATTTTCTTTTATTAGAAGATCGGTATATTTAAATAAAAGTAATTTATAATTTATTTATTTACTTTTATATAGAAAATTTGCTGATATTGGTAATACAGTTATGTTACAATATACAAAAGGTCTTTATAAAATTATTGAATGGGCAGATCTTGTTACTGTTCATATTTTACCAGGTGAAAGTATTGTACAAGCATTAGAACAAGTAGAAAGATTTAAAGAAAAGAAATTTGAATAAAAATATTATTTTATTTTTATGAAATTTTTAGGCAGCAAAAATATTTAATGAACCACGTGGATGTTTATTATTAGCACAAATGTCATCAAAAGGAGCTCTTACAGATAATGAAAATTATATTAAAAGTTTGAATTAAAAAGAAAAAATAATTTTTATTTCTGCTTTTTCTTTTTAAAAATATAGATGCAGTAAAATATGCGGAAAAATATTCAGATTTTGTTATTGGTTTTATTTCACAATCACGTCTTATATCAGATAAAAAATATTTTCATTGTACTCCAGGTAAATTGATTAATTATTTTTATATATTGAAATTTTTCTATTAATATTAGGTGTTCATTTGCAAAATACGGGTGATCAACTTGGTCAACAATATATAACACCACGACAAGCAATTGATGGACGTGGTGCTGATATTCTTATTATTGGTCGTGGAATACTTGATTCGATTAATCGAGTAAAAACTGCTGAAGAATATCAAAAAGAAGGTTATCAAGCATATGAAGAATTACGAAATATTTAAAAATATTTTTTTCATTTATCTAAGATTTTTTGTTTTATTTTATTCTATCATAAATAAAAACTGATAGTAAAAGATTAATAATTTTATAACTATCTTGCTTGTGAAACTTTGTTTATTTAAAATAGTATTGATTATTTTTGTATGATTTAATTTATATACATATTATTAACAATAGTTATTTTTATTTTATTCAATATATAGGTCGAACACAAATATATTTTATTTACATAATTGTGATATTTATTTGATAGAATTAAAAATCAATATTGCTTATCTTGATTGAATTGTTTGTATTCAATAGTGCGCAAAAATTAATGATAAAACTATACGTTAAGACATTTAAATGTTGATGATACTAAATGTTAAACTTTATTAACAAAAAAAATAGATGAATATTATATGAAATCAGGATTGTTTATTATTCAAGTTCATTAATAGATTTAAGTGATATTATTGAAATATAAAGTATAGATTTATTACTATTAACGAGCAAATTTTAAATAAAATCGAGTTGCTTTTTATTTCTTATCAATTGACCTATTCATATTTTATAAAAAAAAAAAAAAAGAAAAAATTATTATTTCGCTTGCAAGTTGTTCTCTACTTATATGTATGTAAAGATGTGGTAGTAGCAGAGACACATATATATCTATGAATATATATAGGAAAATGATCTAGCTCGTCAAAAAATAAGAAAAAGAAAAAAGAAAAAGAGTCGAATTCATTGCGACGGAAAATGTCGCGCGAACGCACACGATGCGACTACCATCTGGCTGTATTCTAGAGACGACGACGCTGATAGATGCGATCATAATGACGAGTGAGAAAAAGAAGAGAGAGAGAAACGAGAAGTAAAAGAAGAAGAAGAAGAAGAAACTCCGGATTCTCTCCTTTGCCGTTGCTATTCCGCTGGGACCACGGATCGTATATGTGTTCTTCTCCTGCACACACACACACACACATATAAACACACATTGAGACACACAAACGACTCAACAATGTTAGTGAGAAGACCGTCGGCAAATGCACATTCTAACTTATATTTGTTTCTTCATTCATTTCCAATGGCAATATATGCTGATGATGATAATCACTATCATCATAATAATGTTATTGTTCTTATTTGATGAATGATTGTTTTTACAATAGATACATTATATTATCAAACTATTCAAAAATAAAAAATATAAACTATAAAAGAAAAACGATACAATTATCAATAAATGATAAATAATATGCATCGATTACGTTCATCAATACCTTATGATATTTTACATGGTATTAATTTCAATTCTAATATGTCATCAATATTTGCTTATCTTAGTTATTTTCCACCACCACCACCTGTTATACCAGGACCACCACCTCAACGTTCTTGGACATGTTCAATTCGTTCTTTATCATCATCATCATGTTTAGTATCTGATGATCTTAATCCTCCAAGTTTACGTACATATATTCCATTAATTAATATTAATAATCAATCATTATTATTAACAAATACATCACATAGTACAAAAATTTTACAACAAAATTTAAAATCTTCATCTATATTAAATTTTCTTCAAAATCAATTAACATTAATACTTTTATTAATTATTTTCTTAAGTATATTTATTTTTGTTATATTATTATTATTATTATTTGTTTTTGTTCAACGTTTACGACAAAGACAATTAACATTAAATAGTCATCATACAGAAATAAATAATAATCTGAACAATAATAATAATAATAATAATAATTTAGAATTAAATAATAATAAAAATAATAAAAAATTTTATTATCATTTAATACCTTATAGAGAAAAATATCAAAAACGTACAACAACAACATTAATAAATTCAAATAATGAAAATAGTTTATTACGTATAACAAATTATGATTCACCAGTACTTGAAGTTATACGTTTATCCAAAACAAGTGGAATACATTCAAATGATACTGAAGAACAAGAAGAAGCTCTTTAATATATCTTTTCTTTTTTTTTTTTCTTTTGTAAATGTTTATTTCTTTTCTTTATACTCAGGAAAGAAAAAAAATACAAAAAAAAACATGTTTTACAAAATTTTATGTTTTTTTTAATCTTTAAAATCATCTATGTATATGTATATATATATATATATAAATATTTATTTATTTATTTAAAACAATCATTTTCGAATACAAATCATAAGAACAGTTGTTGCATCACAATCATAAGATTTTAATGTACGATTATCATCAAGTTGATCAAAATAATTGCCTGTTTTTGTTAATGTTATACGATTTGGATCGAGATTTTCTTGTTTACCAACAATTTCTTTTAATTCATATATTGTTTTATCTAATGATATACGACATTTATATTCTTGATTAAGAAATGTTCGTAAAGTTATATAGACTATTCTGTTGTTTTTTTTTTAAAGAAGTAAAAAAAACAAAAAATAAGAAAATTAAATTAAATAATAAAAAAATAATATACTCAGATGGATTAGACAATGTTGTTTGTTGATTAGATTTATCTTCATTTGTATTGATAATATTTAATTGAATGTTATTACACATTTCATTGATTTGATCAATTCGATTTTGATCATATTGTAAAGATATTTCGATTGACTAAATGTAGAAAAAAAAAATTATTTTTTAAGAAATTAATTAAATTTTTTTTTCTACATTTATATATTTATGATGTTCAGCAAGTTTATCAGATAAATGTGATTGAATATCAGATGCTTTTGTATATAAATTAATTAATTCAGGTTCATTTTTACTAAAAATTTGATTTATTTATTAGTTTTTTTTTTTTTGATTAAAAGAAAATTATTGAAAAACTAAATGTATAATAAAAACCTTTCGAGATGATAAGTTTTTCCAGTTAATTCAAGTTTAGATTGTTCAAGAGGTTGAAGATCATTCTCCACATTTCTAAAACAAAAAAGGACAACATAAATATAAACATTAATCTTGAAATATAATGAATCTAAACAAGTTAGCTTATTTAATGATTGAATTTAAATATAATAGAAACTATATATAATGAATTAAACAGTATCTTACGTTAATAAATTTTGTTCATGAAAATCAAGTTGTTTTATTATATCCATTTGTTTAGTTAATAGAAGTGAATCATGTTGTTGTCGAATACTTTGAAATTGATTACATAGTTCATTTCTTATATTTTTAAAAGCATTATGAATTGATACTAAAATAAAAAAATTTTATTGAATATTTAAAAAAACAAGAATTTTATTTTATAAGAAGCAAACTTTTTAAATCATTTTTATCTGTGTTTTGTAATTCTTCAAGCATTGTTTTTGTTGATTGTCTTATATCATTAATATGTTTTTCATTACAATTAGTACACTTTGTACAATTACAATGTTGACATATAGTTAATGTTTCTATTTTATTACAACAAGGACATTTTGCTTTTACAGGTTGAACATCCATTAAATTGATTAATAAAAGATTACTTGGTAATTCATTTGGTCCTTGTGATAAATTCATTACTTTTCGACATGTTGGACTAAATAAAAAGGAAAATAAAAATAATTTTTTTCAAAATAAAAGATATTTTTGTTTTATTAAACCATGTTAATGTTCGATGTTGAGTGTTATATGCTCCTAATAAATAAAAATTGAATAAAATTTTGAAATTAAAATATATAATAATAATTTTACCTTGTAAACATGTTAAACAAAATGTATGTTGACATGAAAGTACTTTTGGTGTTCGAAATCGATCAAGACAAATTGGACACTGTAAAAGATTTTCAAGATTTTCAATTTTATAAACGTTCGTCATATTTATAGAAATAAATAATTATTAGTCTTTTTTTTAATGTTTCGTTGTATTATACTATAGAATTATTATCTGACATATTGATGATTCATCAATGATTTTTATTGGTTAAAAACTAAGTTAATAAATTTCCAGTGTTTATTTATTTATCTCTCTCAGTATTGCATTTGATTGTTAAATAAGAAGAGAAGAAACAATGGCTAGTCAAGCTAAAAACACATTTGAAATTCCAAAATGGTCTGAAAGAAAAATTCGGATTTTATTCTGTTTATTTTATAATTAAAAATATATTTATTTTATTTTTTTTTTAGGGCTGGAAAACCAATTGCTGGTCTACATTTAGATGTCGTCAAAGAAGGCAAATTGATACAGGTTAGTTTAAATTTTTTTTTTTCTACTTTTATCTTATTATAATATAGAAATTAATGATTGATGAAAAAAAATGCTATTTTTTTGGACGAAATAAAGAATTATGTGATTTTACAAGTAAAAACATTTTTCTTTCTAAATCATTTAATATTTATATTTTTTACTTTTTATTTAATTATTAGTTGATCATGCATCATGTTCACGTGTACATGCAGCACTTCTTTGGCATAAAGATTTAAATCGACCATTTTTAATTGATCTTGGTTCAAGTATAATATATAATAATTTATTCCTATTTTTAATTATTTATTTTAGCACATGGGACATTTATAGGTCATATTCGACTTGAAAATCATAAACCACAACAAGTACATATTGATAGTGAAATACATTTTGGTGAATCAAGTCGAATTTATATTATACGTGAACGTCCACAAGTACATGGAAATAAACTTCATCATATATTTGGTAATAATGCAAATACAATTAATTCAAATAATGATTACAATGGTGAACATAATGATGAAAATAAAGATGCAAATAATTCATTTTCAATGCCAGAATCTGAAGTAGAACTTGAAGTAAAATAAAAATTTTTTCTTTTGTTTTTTTCTTGAAAAAGAAAAAAAATTTGTTTTTTGTAGAATTTAACAGAATTTAATACAGCACATAATCGACGTATTGCACAAATTGTACAAATAACTGATTTACCTAATATACCAACTGTTAAAAGAAAACGAAGAAATGTTACATTTAATGAAGAAGATGATGTAATTAATCCAGGTAAATGTTGTTTTTTTTATGAAGAAATAAGAAATATATTTATTAATTTTTTAATATTTTTAGAGGATATTGATCCAAATGTTGGTCGATTTCGAAATCTTGTTCAAACAACAGTTGTTGTACCAAAGGTTAGTTTAGATTAATTATATAATTAAAATAGTCAAAGTTAATTATCTAAAAGATTTCCTCATCTTTTCTCAAATCATTATATTATTCTATTGAGCATTTTTACATCCTTTTTACGATTAATTTTCTGTAATCTTTCTTTGCCATTACGTTTCATATCTCTTTCACTCTCAGCTTCATGTATATTTGTTTTTCTTCTGCGCACATAAGTAAAGAATCGTAACCGTTAGAAACGGTTAGACTGATATGAATCATCTTTCATAATTCTAACTACATAAAAGTAAAATCAACAGTTCGATTACTTAATAGTTATTTTCTCATGTAAATTGTTATCCATATCTATAAGTTTTCTTTCTTCTAATAGCTATTAATGAATTGAAAACTTCATAACACTACAAATTCTATAGTGGCTCTTTACAATTGTTAATTATTTGTTAGATACGAACATTATTTATTAATTATATATACAATTTACTTTTTTTACATAACATTTCCTTTATTGTATCTTAAGTTTGTGTAAGACATGTTCTATAAATAATAAGAGTAACACAAGTGAATTTATAATGAATGACAAAATTGAACAATAATTCAATTTTGTTACGATAGTATAACTAGATATAAGAATGAATTGTTAAAATATCCTTAAAATAGTAATGATGAACTTTGATTAAATAGAGTTGTCTGATGCGTCTTCTCTGATTCAGATTCTATTACATCTTAACATTGACCAAATAAATGTATCATTGAGTTTTGAAAAATATTTCATTAATTCTCAATACTTTTAAACTAAACTACATACCCCAAAAGATTGTTATTCTTTTTTCGATTACATTACTAATGAATAATTTAGTATATATATATGTTATAATTTATTTATTTTTCTATTAATTAGAAACGAAAACTTGATCATCCAGGAATTAGTCATCTTGGTATTGATACCGCTCAAAAACATGCACAAGCATTTCATTATTCACAACTTTATGATGCAAATCATCCAATTCATGATGGTGCATCAATTGAATCATCAAATTCATTACAAGCTCAACATTTCAGTGTTGCTGCAAAACTTGGTACAATTTTATAAATTTTCTTTTTTTAAATCTATTAATTATTTTTCTAGGAATTTCAATGCCTAATTTAGCACCTGATCTACGTGATTATGATGTAAATGAACCAACATTAGCAATTCTTCCAAAAATAACAGCAAATTCTTTACAAACATCAATAAATGAAGCTAATAATGAAAGTATAGAACCGAAGAAAAAGAAATATGCTAAAGAAGCTTGGCCTGGAAAACGACCATCTGGTTCAATGTTACTTGTTAAATAAATTAATATATATATATATTTTGTTTTTTTTCTTTTTTTTTGTACAGTGGATGTGTTTTGTTCTATACATTATCTAACTCTATTGTTATAATCTGAGCTTGAATTTTGTTTTCAGATGAATTTATATCCTTCTTATGATGATAAAGATACTATTATTCATCGGTAAATTAATAAAAAAGAAAAATCAAAATATTAATACAGAATTTTTCTTTTTGATCTTTAAGACTTCAAACACATATAAGTATTCTTGAACAACAACAAAATTCTAATGGATATTTTTCGTATGATGAAACACCTTCATTAAATGAACAAGTATAATTATTTATTTAAATATTTATAACTAAAAAAAGAAAAACGTTTTTTTTTTTATAGTATTCTATTGAGAAAAATTCCAAAGAAGATACAATTGCACTTGAAAAACTTCTTCAGTAAGATTATTTTTGTTTAACAAAAAAAAAAACACTCAGTTTTATATCTTATTTAAGAAAGCGTGAATATGAATTAGAACAATTACGCGAACAATTAAATGAATTTCAACAACAAGCAGATGAAAAACTGCATGGAACAATTGAAGAAGTAAAAATTAAAAAAAGAAAAAGAAAATAATTTTCTTTTAAATTAATTTTTCTATAGTTTAATAATATGGAAAAAAAATGTTCATCTATTGAATTTGAACGTAATAATCTTCGACAACAACTTCAACAATTACAAAATGAAAATGATCTTATTAAAACTTATATGAATCATTTACCATCACAAATTGAATATGAAAAACTTCAACAATCAAATCAAATACTTAATGATCAATTAAAAGAATTAAATCAAACACTTAATCAATATCAAAAAGAAAAAACTGAATTTAAAAAAAAAATTCTTACATATCAAAATACTATTAATGAACAAGAACAAATAATTAAATCTCATGAATTATCATTAAATAAATCTATATTAAATACAAAATGTTTAACAATTGATGAACGTATTGAGAATGAAAAAAAAATTGAAGAATTAAATAATATAATTCAACAATTAAATGAACAATTAACTAAAGAAAAATTAAATAGAAAACATAATCAATATCTTAATGAAAATAATATTCAAACTGTTCAATCATTATCAAATGATATTATAAAAAAAGAACAAACAATTAAAGAAATGACAAATTTTTTACGACAAGTAAATTATATTCAAATATTTTAAATGGATCATTAAAAATTACATATGACTGCTTTTTCCAGTTGCATTTTATGCTTTCAAAAAAGAATAAAATTTTAACCAATCGAAAACGATATAAAACGTTTTTGTACAATTATGATTTGGTGGCGGAAAAATGTTCACTTTTTGAAAGTAAAAAAATGCAACTGTAAAAAAAGTCGGTCTAATATAAATTATACTTTTAATATACCTTTTTTTTTCATACAACGCATTACGTGATTGAAAATTACAATGAAAAGCGCAACCATTTAATCATATGAACCTCTATATATATATTATTATTTTTGAGAATATTAGAATAACTAAACTGACAATTTCAGTAATTGACTTTTATATGAATCATTAAAATTTGTTTTTTTATTATCAATTTCATCTGAATTGTTTTCTAATAAGAGGGAACAATATCCTTTCCGGCACTTTTCAAGTAGTCTCTCATATTGTATGTTAATACAACCCGCAATATTTAAAAAATCGATGATAGATCGGCAGTTTACTGTCGACATAGCACACATTATATTGGATAGTTGATCGGCGGTAACCACCCGGTCTGAATCATGTGTAATCACCTACTTTTGCATTTTTCCATATGATTCAAATCGGATAGAAACACCATCGATCGAGTGAACAAATGCGTGATAAGAATTTTAATTACTTTTGTAATTTAACGTACTGCTACAATTGAAATACTTTGTTTGTTTCTCAATTTTTTTTTTTTCTTTAATAGAATCGACAAGAATTATCCGATCTTCGAGTACGTTTACTTGTTAACGAAGAAGAACAAAGGTGTTTAAATGAACGTTTATTAACTAATGATGAATTATCAATAGCTCTCCAACGTATTCATGCAACTATTGAAAAATTAATTGCCGTACTAGATTTTTCATCTGAAATGCTCAATAATGAATCTACTTCAAGTCCTGATATACTTGTACTTCAATTATCTAATCATAAAACTAAGTCAGGTAAATCGTTGTTTTTTTTTTTTGTTGACAAAAAAATCTCATACTAAATAAGTTGCTTTTCTAGATTTAACTGTTAAAAAAATTGAATTATGTGATATAGAAAAATTAGAATCAAAATTAGATCTTATTATTGATCGTATTTTATCAATTCGTAGCGAATTGATAGCTCATCAATTTGAAAATGATCTTCACTCAAATATTCCTTGTCGTTTACAATGAATTAAATTCTTTTTTTTTCTAAATTATTCTTTGTAATATTTAATAAATAAAATTAATATTTGTATTAATTATATAAATTTAGTTAATTAGTTTTTTTTTTTTGTAGAAAAGATCATGTTAGTCAGTAATGATCATTTAGGGGTAAATACATTTGTAGCTAGTAGTCATGGAAATGATCAATGTGGTACAAATGGTTTACCATTAACACCAAATTCAATTGTTATTATTGGACGTTTTCAATATTTAAAAACTATCGAACATCCAAATCTTTGTCGATATATTGATATTCGTAAAGGCACACATGGTAAATAAAAAAAAAAGAATTAATTATTTATTTATTTATTTAAATTTAGAACGATTACTTGTTGTTAGTGAATATTATGAAAGAAGTCTTGAATGTTTAATAAATGAAAAACAATTATTAACTATTGAACAAATACAACAATGGTCACATCAAATACTTTATGGATTAATTTATTTACAAGAAAAACAATTATACGCAAGAAATTTATCTTCAAAAAATATTCGATTAACACAATCAGTATGTAAAACTAAAGAAAGAAATTTATCTTTTTTTTTTTATTTAGGATCAAATTGTTAAAATACAAAATTATGGTCTTTGGCATATGACACAATATGGAACGTGTGTTTCATTTCCTATTGGGTAGTTTTCTTTTATTATTTTATTCACATGATCATAAAAAAAAACAATTTTTTTTGTACTTAGTGATCCATATTATTTAGCACCCGAATGTTTTCCACATGATTTACAATTTAAAGCTTTTATTGCTGCAAGTAATAGTCCATATGAAATGGAAATAAATGATTTAACCAATGCAAAAAGTTGTATTTGGTCATTTGGTATTATTCTTCTTGAATTATGTCTAGTAAGATAATATAATGGACGATACATAAATAATTATATTTTTAGTGTTTCTAAAAATCCTCTTCAACTATTCCTTAGATTAAAATACTTCTTTTATTAAAAGAAAAGTTCTTTCAATAGCTCGAAAAGTCGGCAAAAAAACGTTAAGAAACCATTGGACACATTAGTAAGAGTGTAAAGCTTCGCACATATTACCTGCTCAAAAATCTTGTGTTGATCATTTTTCTACATTCATTTCAAGAAACTGTTAGCCATCAAAAAAATAAATAAACGGAAGAGACTGTATTCATTCAATAAAGTAGACCATTTTACGTAGACTTTCAAGCGATATTTTCTGATGAAAAGTGTTTTCATCAAAGGAATAAGAGAGAAGAAATTTTGAAAATACTAAATGTATCGATTCAAAATAAAAATTTAATATTTATATTAGGGTCGACGTTTATATGAAAATCAACGAGTTTCAGTACCAATGTCAACAAGTATTCGTTGTTTAAAATTAAATATACGTAGTGCATTAGATATTTTACTACGACAAAATACACTTGAACAAGATGAACGTTTACAAAAAAATACAACACAATTTTTTTTACCTATTATTAGAAAATGTTTGAATGTTCAAGCTGAGGATAGGTTTGATTATTAAACGAAGAAAAAAAAAATAAATCAAAATAATTTATTTTAAACTTATTTAACTAGACCAACATTTGTTGAACTATTGGGAGAACTTGGTGGTAAACCATATATTTCACCTATTCAACGTTCACTTCAATTAACATTATTTAATGGTATTACTCCTGTTCTTGATCATAATTTAGATTTAATTGATTTTAAAAATTTGGATTGTTAGTATTTATTTATATGAAAATTTAAAATATTATTGTATATGTTTTATTTATTTAGGTAGTCCATTTCGATGTCGAACAATAGATCAAATTTATTATTTATGGAAATTAGCAGGTGGTGATTTAACAGCTGTATTAAAAAATGCTGGTCTTATTAAAAATTCTCCATCAATTAGTAAAATATCAAAGTATAATAAAACAAAAAAGAAAAATTCTTCTTTTTTTCTTTAAAATAAATTCTTTTGAAATAGATTTGTTACTGATCATGGTGATGTATATGGTCTTCAAAGAGATATAAATACTTTATTTGATGATACATCGTATAAACTTTCATTAAAAGAACTTGAAAATCGTTTTAATGATATGCCTATTGAAATTCTTCATCCACTTCTTGAAGGAGGGTAAAAGAAGAGATATAATTGAAAAAAATATTTTTTTAAATAAAATTTCTTTCTTTTATTTTTAATTAGTGATAGTGAATTTGATCAACGTCAAGAAGAATTCGATAAAATGATTGAACGACAACCATTAGGTGTTCGTGAAAATGATTTTGAATATCAAGTAAAACAATTTCTTTTTCTTTTTCTTTTTGTTTAATAAAATTTTTAATTTAGTTTCATCGATTAATTTTATTTGAACGTCTTCTTGCTGCATATCCATATCAAAAACAACGATTATCTACTGAAGCACGAAAAGATATTCCACCACTTTATCGAGCATTTGTATGGTCAGCATTACTTGATATATCTGTAAGAATATTTTTCTGACAAAATAGAATAGATCATCAGTTCTAATTCATATGAATTTTATTTTTTAAATGAAATCGATAGAAAACAAGTCGTTTGATTCGAAGCGATCCACTCAGTCTCTTGACTGTAGATTCAAATTACTACCATCCAAACCAACACAGAATCATTTTCGTGATTAAACTATTTAGTACAGTCAGGGGAATATCTTTGGCAATCATTATTGATTTTTTCTTTAATTTCATTTTTGTATTCTGTAGGAACGGAAGAATCACAACCCCAAATAATGCCTTTTCTTTCTCTCTTTCTACTATTGTAAAGACATAACATGGCATTGTTCGGATGCATTATAGAAGATTCCTATCAACGTCTAATCGACATGAACATTACTATCCTTCGCCCTTACAATGGTGGGGAAAACTAAGAGTTCAATAACGATTTTTCTTTTCTCTCTCTCTCTGTTTCTTCACTATTGTGAAGACAAAACATGGTATTGTTAAGGGATGCATTATAGGAGGTCCTTGGAATTTCTGATCGACTCAGACAACACTAGCTTCCGTTCGTACACCAGCGGACAAATACATAGTCATTGACGGAGTTTAGATTATAATTATAGTCTATGGAATATCACATGCATTATGACATGGATTGTTTCAATTTATCCAATTAGTGTCAAAGATGAAAAAAAAAATTGGAATAAACATATATCGAATTATCAAAATGTTAAAAAGCTTGAATTTTACACGATAAAAAAAAGAAAATAATGGAATAAAGCACTTAAATAATGTTCCATGTATCTCTTTTATCCATTAAATCTATAAATTCATAAACAAACAGTTTTTTGTCAATGCTATAAAAAATAGAATCATCTATAATATCTGTATGTCAATATTTGAGTTGTAATACAAAACATTTTAGTTACAAATTTAAATATGATTGAGAGAATGCAGAGTGCTCAATCTCATTCAAAGCTTGCATCTATGATTTAATTTTTATCGCTAGATATTTACATTTTTCTCACAATTAACAAAAAAACATATCCTTCAGAAAGTATTCCAAATGTATAGAACGACATTCAGATTATTATTTTTTCAATTGAATGTGTAATATTGTTTTTAAACTAATCGTAAAACTAATATCATTGCTATATAAATGATTGAAATCACTGTATTATAATTCGAGATAAAAATAAAATACATATTAATTTTTAGGGTAATGTTAATGATGTTTACGATCGAATTAATAAAGAAAATATTCAATCAACAGTAATACGTCAAATAGAAGTTGATATTCCACGTTGTCATCAATATGATGAATTATTATCATCACCTGAAGGACATCGAAAAATGAAAAATGTTTTAAAAGTAAATTTTAATATAATTTCAAAATTTTAATATTTCATTTTTCTGTTAAATAGGCTTGGATAGCCAGTCATTCAAATTTAGTTTATTGGCAAGGTCTTGATTCATTATGTGCACCATTTGTATATTTAAATTTTAATAATGAAGCTCTTGCATATGCATCATTAACAGCATTTATTCCAAAATATTTAAATAATTTCTTTTTAAAAGATAACTCATTGATTATTAATGGTACAAAGAAAAACAAAAAATTAATTTAAAATAAAAAATGAAATATTTCTTTTGTTTTTTTTTATATAGAATATTTAACTGTCTTTTCTCATTTAATTGCATTTCATCATCCTGATTTATCAAATCGATTAGAAACAATTGGTTTTATTCCAGACCTTTATGCTATTCCATGGTTTTTAACTGTTTTTGCTCGTAAGTTAATAAAAAAAACAATATTTAAAATTCTTTTTTTATTCTATTATCTTCTAGATGTATTTCCATTAAATAAGATATTTCATTTATGGGATATGCTTTTACTTGGTGCTTCATCATTTCCACTTTGTATTGGTGTTGCTATATTAACACAACTTAAACCACTTTTATTAAAAGCTGATTTTAATGAATGTATTTTATTATTTTCTGAATTACCAGGTTGTTAATTATTGTATAAAAAAAATTCTAACAATAAAATATTTTATATTTTTATTTTTTAGAAATTGATATTGAACGTTGTGTTCGTGATTCAATTGATATATTTGCTAATACTCCACGTTCATGTACCTATCGAGAACATGCAAGTGACATACCAAATTATCAAATAAATAATGATCTGGTATGATATATACTTAGGGCATATCAAAGGCAATGGCAAAGATAGCGTAATTCTCAATAAAAATGCTTTATGAAGTTTTCGTTTTGTATAGTGTAATAGAAAAAAGAATGATCTAATTTTTTTACTCATTTCATAGAAGAGAGATGAATTTCTGTATAAAGTTTTCATTTGACCGTTGTAAGAACAAACTTATTCTATAAGTTGTTCGTAATGAACTTTTAATACTTAAATGTACATTGAAATCACGAATCAAGGATCTACAAACTGCGAAATCCTCAGATATTTAAGTCTAATTGTTGTGATATAGAATGTATTCTAAATAAGTCTCTAATAAGGTTTTCTAGCAATTTCTATGAAAAGATCCGTTGTTTTTTTACTTTTTCAGTTTTTCATAAAAACCATTTTTTTGACAGTTAGAAAAATATACAAAGAAAGTTTCTTAAAGCTTTTTTTATAAAGAATTACAACACCTCCGCTATTACTTTTGGTACATCATAAATATATATATATATATATTTTTTTTTTTCATTTTTTAATTAAGGATATGGATCCATATCCATTATCTGATCTAAAATCTGAACGTTGTCCACGTATATCAGCAAACGATGTTATTGAATTAAATGATCTTAAAGCTCCAACAGCTAGTTTAAAAACATCAAAACTTCTTCTTATAGATATTCGTTCATCAGATGAATATATGAAAGCAGCATTACCAGCAAGTATAAATATATCATATGAAAAAGCATTTGATAATCAAGATCGTATTATTGATAATCGTTTACAAAATTTCCTTGATCAACATCGTTCATTAGGAAAAGTTATTATTGGAAATAAAAATCATCAACAAACAGTTGATTTTACAAATAGTTTAATTTTAAATAATTTTACACGTGTTTGTTTATTACATAAAGGTATTGATGTTTTTAAAACAACTGGAATACTTTATGTTCCAACACCATCGGATTTACCATAAAAAAATATTTTATTTGTTTCGGCGATTTTTTTTACATCTATTTTATAAAGAATTTTTTTTTGTTGTTGTTATTATTATTATATTTGAATGACATGATGAGCCGGTGCAATATAGGCACGTAATTATCTAAATAATCAATTTTTTTTGTATTATATTTTTCTGTAATTAAACACAGATCTCTTTAATAGACAATATTTGACTTTATTCAAAAGTTAAAATTTTTTTTTGAAAATCTATTAAACTTTGATTATATATAAAAGAATGAATAAAGAAAAAATCTATCTTGAAATAACTAATACTAAATAAATATATATGTATATATTTAATGGTAAAAATCCCCGTCGGAAATCAAGAAATCTATTACAATTTATTATTATTTTTTTTTCTTACAGATTTATTCATAAACGCAATAAAGAATGCTCAACCATTTTCGACAGGTAAGATTGAATATTAATTATATTGATTTAAAGTTTACTTTATGTTTTTATAGATGATTCCTCGGACAATTCGTCCGACCATGTTGTTGTCTAATGTACGTTTTAGTTCAGCAAATACAGATAAATCACCGGTATATTATAATTAATATTAATCTTCAAAATTTTTTTATTTTAATTATTTATTTATAGATTAAAGTAAATGTACCAAGTGGTATATGGAATCTTGGTAAACTAAATCATTTAGCTGTTGCTGTGCCTAATTTAGGTAAAAAAATCAATTAGATAAAAACTTTTTTCGAATTTCATTAAAGACTATTTCATAAGTTTTTAAATCTTAATAAAAATTAGTTTATATCTAAACAAAAAATAATATTCATGCAATTGTATATAGACGATTTTCAAGTATTCAAGCTGATATTTTAATAATGCAAATTAATTTCAAAACTTTGATGATCATATGCCTTATTTTATTAAAAAGCAGAATATACCCTGATCCAGAGTGTGAAAAGTTTTACAATCTATACTGTAAAGTTTACTTTAATAGTATACTTTTTGTTTTACATGAACGAGATATATAGATATTACATCTTACTTACATATAAACTGATTTTTCTTAATATCTAGAAATGTATGATATATCTTTTGTATATGAGAATAAATTATTTGTTTTATATTGTATATAAAATATTGAATTTTTAATTATATGTATTTGTTTGCTAGATGAAGCAAGCAGTTTTTTCAAAAATGTTCTTCAAGCTAAATCTGTTAGTGGTGCTGTTCCACTAAAAGAACATGGTGTTTATACAGTTTTTGTTGAACTCGGTAATACTAAAATAGAAGTAAATTAACTATTAATATAAGAAATATTTTAAATAACAAATAAAAATTTATTATTGTTTTTTTTTATCAGCTTTTACATCCACTCGGTGAAAAAAGTCCAATAAAAAAATTTTTAGAAAAAAATAAATCCGGTGGAATTCATCATATTTGTATTGAAGTATGTATTATATAAATGATATTATTTGTATTTATTATAATTTTGATATCGTTTTAGGTTGATAATATTGAAGAAGCAATAAAAGATATTCATCAAAAAAATATTCGAACACTTTCAGAAAAAACTCAAATTGGTGCTCATGGTAAACCAGTTATATTTCTTCATCCAAAAGATTGTGGTGGAATATTAATTGAACTTGAACAAGTTTAATAATAATCTATAACTATACTTCCTCACTTTATTTATCCATTTCTATATTTCATTAACTCAATATCTACTACTCAACATATATTGTTGTCATTGTTGTTTCATTTTCATCTCAACTTTGAATTTGTCTTTTCACCTACATTAGATAATTAATGTTTTCAGTAGAACACTTTTCATCTATATTTGTTTTGTCAACCCATTTATTTTTAGATATTTGCAGAATTTATTTACATGATCCCATGTATTGCATGTTAATAAATGAACTATAAAAATATATATGAGAAATTCTTTTCAATTTAACAAAAAGAAAAAAAAAAGATAGATAATTAAATATAATTATTTACAGGTAATGATTATTCAATTGATTCGATTAGAATAGTAATAAATAAAAACTAAATATTAAGCAGAAGTATACAACCATGAATTGTCAAAAAATTTATTAGTTCATCTCAAATAACAAACAGACAAGAATACATATATATATATATATATATGTATATATATATCAAAATGATTAATTTGCCAAATGGACAATCTATTACATCATCTTGTATATCAATAAACCAAAGAAATATTCATCGTTTATGTTTGAAACATCGACCAGATGGATCTTATCAAAAGAAAAAAATAACTTGCAGTCGAATATATTGCCTGAAGATGATAAAACTAGTAGATTATCGGCAGATGATAATACATCAGGTTGAGTATCATTTGCACATGCTGCCTCAAGTAATGGAAAAATATTGCAAGAATCAACATTAACATTTCAACAAGAAATTGATCTGACAGAAAAAAGAAAAAAGAAAACGAAGACTAGCTGTATTTGCTAAAAAACAAAAAACAAAAGTAAAAGAATTTCAATTGGCTTTTTAATTGATTGTATATATATATATATATAGATATATATTCATATGTTTACATTTAAACAAGAGTACTATGATGACCACGAGTAGGTGATGGTGAATCATCGTTTGAACTCGAACCACATAAATCACGTGCTTCTCGACGTTTAACACTTAAAAAGTGCTGTGCACCGGACGAAGTTGAAAGTGGAGCTGTTTTTGAACGTGAATAGGGTTTTATTTCTCGTAAAAATGCAGTGTCTGACGTTGTTGTAATATTTCGTAAAATAGGTGATGATGGTGGTGATGGAGGAGATTCTTTTATATCAAGTGAATTTGGTCGATTCATAGATGAAGATATAATATCATCAAAAGAACTTATATTTATAATAGGTTCAGTTATATGTCTCGATTGTTGTTCATTTGATATAGATGAATATGGTTCAATAACACGAAAAACAATTTGATCCATACTTGCTTCACGTATATCACGTACACGTGGTAATTTTGATACTGATTGTTGTTGAATATGATTTGTAAGACGTTGTTGTGATGATGACATAGGTACTTGAAGAAATTCTGATGAACGTGATGCATGTGTTGATGAACATGGAAAATCTGAATTACGTCGATGATTATATCGACGAAGTGTTTGACCTGCTTGTTGTTGTTGTTGATTAGATCGATTTGTTTGAGGAATGATTGATGAAAAAATACTAGTTGTTGCATTTGGTGTTTCACATAAAAGTGGTGTCAAATCAAGTGACATTAATAAATGTTCATTAGATTCATCTAATTGCATAGAAATTATTCTATAATATAATTATTAATTAATTATATAAATATTTATCCATTATTCTTGTTTATTATTATTATTACTTACCCACAACCATTTTGTACTTTAAATGCTAACGCTCTCATCAATTGAGCACTATCTGATTCATTTAATGCAAGACATATTTGATTATGTAAATCTTTAGGTACCTAAATAAAATACATAGTATATTAATTATATTAGATAGTATAATATAAAATTACCATAAATAATTCTTTGTATTGTTCAATCATCAGTTTTAAAACACTTTTTCCTTGTTCCATTTGATCTGTAGTCATTGCTACACTCATATCTTTACTTGATATCACCGGTGCTTTACCATCCATAAGTATTGTTGGTGCAAAAACAATTGCTAAATTAGCTGTATCCATTTTATTTCCAGCTATAAGAATTTTTCCATCTGGTGAATAACGATCTTGAGAATTTAATGAAACATGATAAAGAAATTTTAATAATGTATATAATGTATCTCGATTTGATGATGGTAATAAATCGATAAGATATGAAAGAACTCGAGATTGATCTTTTATATTAAATTCTAAATTAAAAATAAAAAAAATAAATATTTAGATTATATATAAAATCAGAAAACAAACTTGATGGAATATTCAGAAATGGTACACATAAATCACGTGTTAATAATGGTTCAGGTAATTCACGTAAAAATTCTTTTATTAAACCAGCTATATCATGTACATTTGTTGAAGAATCAAATGTTAAATTACGATTTAAATTAACTTGTTCTTTGAGCTAAAATAAAAAAAAAACGAAATAATCTTATTCTGACCTTTCTTGTCTATTAATATTAATTAGTAATAAATAAATAAGTTTATATTTATAGTGACATTTGCCTGTAGTTATTTGGCATTTAAGACTTACTTCTTTCAAACGTTTTTTTGATACACCAACTCGAAATAGACCAACAGTCTGTAATGCTAAAAATTTTCCAAATAAAAATTTTTTGTTTCTTTATAAAAATGAATTTGTTTTATTTTTTTACCATTTTTTTCTAAATAATCACAACAATTCTGTATTAATTCAGGAACTTTAGCTGGATAACATCGTAATGTATTGCATCTATTGATACCAATACCTGTTTCATTTCCTGCTAATGCTTCAAGAGATATTGATCGAAGTTTTGTTTGTTCATAATCTGAATCTGATATCTAAATTTATTATATTTATTTTTTTCTTTTTTATAAATACTTAATTTCTTGAGTTTTTTTACATGTAAACTACTTGGACTTGCAGGAGAAATTGAATAACCACTATCATTTGTTGATGAAATACTTCCAGATGGACTTGTTCGTCTATCATTTGTTATTATTCCAACAATATCAAGACTATCTTTTCGATTAGGTACATTAGTTGAAACTATAACAGGTGGTGATGTTAGATTTGTTTCATCTTGAAAACGACAATCATCATCAATTACACATTGTGCAAGAGAAACACCAAATACATTTCCATTTGATTTAGCTTCTAAAATAAAAGAAAAATATTTTTTTGAAAAATATAAAAATTAAATAAATTCAAAAATAAAAACCTCTTGCTTCTTTTGATTTATCACTTGATTTACTACGAAACATAAAATGATGTTTACGTTTTCTAACTGGTTCTTCTAAAAATAGAAAAATAAATTCTTTTTTTTTTTTTTTTTTGATTTTGAAAATATAAAATCTTTTCCCTAATGTATATTTACATGTATAAAACATTATTTTAATTTTGGTTTTTTCCAATGAACTTAGGAAATCTTATTTTCCGATTGAATAATTATATTAAATCTCAATGGAATATCAGCATGTCATTTGTTTTATCTTTTTTTTTAGATATTTTTCAACGAAAAATGAATATAATTAATAGATAGATAAAAACAAAAAAAAAAAAAATAATTATCATGATTATTATTTTTGTTTTTACACATTCTTAAATTGACTGATTGATTTCTATAGAGGTTAATATTTATATATGTATGTAAGACGAATCATTCAGTAAATGTCATCTAATTTATTTTTGTCTTACATCGATCTATTTTGTGTATTATATGTGTGTGTTTTCTTTCTCGTTTTTTGGCCTATTTTGATCGATAGACTCATAGAGCAAGAAAAAAAAAAGAAGATGTTTGGGAATAAGAACATTTCTTTCCGCAGGGTATACGAACACAAATCAAGGCCATACACGTACAATAGAATTCGATCAACGAGAATTTGATTTGATTAGAAGCGGGAGTCTTTTTTTTTATTTCTTCTTTACTAATATAATTTTCTTTATTTGTACGTGCAAGTGTGTAGAAGATCTATTTTAGAATTTCTTGCATGTATATGTCAAAAAAAAAGGAAATTGTCATATTCATTTAAAATTACCTTTTGGGATATGTATGGGTACACCAAGATCATATTGGGATGATTGTAAACGTTGAAGAATAAGGCGTTTTAATTGTTTATGTTCAATATATGTTAAATTATGTAATTCAATTGAACCAAGAGTGATTCTATTTGTACCATCAGATGAACACCATTGTGATTTATCAGTCTAAAGAGAAATTAAAGAAGAATATTGCATGTAACAATTTTTTTTTCTTTGTGTATATCAATTAATGACATATGTGTGTGTGTGTTAGTATATAGAATTATAAGAGAAAAAAAGATGCAAATAACTGAATGAAAAACTAACATATGTAAAACATCATTAACTGAACATGACAATGTAAATAATAACAAAAAACTAACTATATATAATTAATTCTATTATGTTATATAGATTTATTATTTTTTTAAGATATGTTTTTCTCTTTTCTGGTAAATAAAGATTATATTATTTAAAGAAAATAGAATTTTTATTTTTGTTCTATATAATTAAATGTCGTCATTCGATTGTCTTCCCTAATAAGTTTTGTTTATTAGTGAGATGAGATATATAGTCAAACAACATTCATACGTCTGTTGTTAACATTATTATTAGAGCCCTATTTTTTTTGTATCCCTTGCAACTATTCGACTACAATATCTGTTTGCCTCTCGGTACTGCTGTGTTTTTTTGTGTCTATGTATGTCGCACAAATAGGACATTCTTCTATCAACTGGTAGTGCTGAATAATATAACAGCAGTTGTTTCTGTAATTAGCAACCTAGTGTGTATGTATACTTACCTCAAAGTGCCATTGATATTGATTATCAATATTATTCGTAGGACGTTTTTTCGATGAAATACATGATGTTGTTTGATCAAGTGTTGTGGATGATCCACCAATAGCATTTGTTAATGTAGTTAAACTCGAATAATGTGGTGTTGTTGATGTTGATGATGTTGTT
>JAJEKB010001023.1:0-87310 GCA_022393335.1 Macrotrachela quadricornifera | reverse complement strand
AAAAAAATCTAAATCTTAAGGGAATAACACATATATTGAGAAATTCATTTGTACATACATATTGCTAAAATTGATGTATTCTTCATAATATGTTTTCACATGTTATGTGTGAAATGAGATGTCAAAATAGAAAAATATATAATGAGAATACAAAACAAAGTAAAAATGATTGACATTTCATTAAAATTATTCTTTTGTATGATAAATTAAAAATCAAATAACTTGCGACATCTTACTATTATTTTCGATAGATGGCAATAATGCCTGTCAAAGTCAAACTTTTTTTTCATCCTTATGACTACATTTATTTATTTCATATGCAGAAAAAAAAATTTGTGTACTATATATATATATATCAAAATTTAATTGACACTTACTGGTAAATGTAAATGTATTTGTAGTCGAATCGGCTGAAGTCATTGAATGTCGATAATCGTTATAGAATATATTATCCTAAGATAAAATAAAAATTATAGATAAAGTTAATTCCTTATTATATATGCATATATGTATATCATAATTTTTAATTACTAAATCTTTATATAATATCTGCATAACATATGATTATTTTGCAAATATTTATCTTAAGAAAATATTTTTTTCTTTATTAATATATTCTATATACAGATGATCAGATTGTTTTTTGACATAGACACTTACCTGAAGATTTTGCGGTTGATTTCTATGAACGGATATATATAAATGTCTATGTGTGAATTATTGCTATGATAAAAAGAAGAATTTAGCTTTCTATATTACTGATTTCTCGCTCTTTTTCGTCCGACGAACAATTAACAACTCTATGCGATGTGCTCGGCTCGATAAGCAGAGAGCATATACAACACAATAGAAGAAGCCAAACGATAAAGATAGAGGGAAAAAGAATGTTGTGTATGTATGTGTGTGTCTCTGAACTCGTACGGCCCAGCTGGAACGATTCGTTGCGCGCAATGTCAAATTCTCTCCTCTCTTCTCGCATCGAATAGATTCTCTCTCTATGTCTCGCGTGCAAATCTCTGCTATGCTCTTCTGGCGTGTCAATCTTGTTTCTTTCATCAACATTGGCATCCGTGAAGGAGAAGGGAGAAAGAGAGAAGATGCGCCCTCGCGTGCGCGGGAGGCAAGAATTGTAAGTAGAGACGAGACAATCGCTGTATTGCACACTAAACTTGCTTGTTGCTTTTATGATGTTATTTTTTAGTTACGATGCGAGATGTAACACCCAGACAATTATACGAATGCACACATACACACATATATAGATATATATATGATTCGATCACCGATCCTAACTAGGGGGTCAAGACATATTAGATCCAATAACTATTATTATTATTATTTGACTTCTTTCTTACTCTTCTTTCATGCTAATGATCGTTATAAAGGTTGATCAGTCTATGAATCCAAACAAATTGCAACATCACGGAAAAATATACGAATATATCTGGAAGATTGACTTCTTCTCATCTATTTCTAATCGAGTCATAGTCATATTAGTCCAAAAAAAAAAAAGAAAAAAAGACAGAAAAGAACAAGTGTCAATAACTATCAGTTAGTATTGATGATCAAATACATAGTCTAGTAGAAAAGTATTTGGTTTGTGTGCTTATTAATCTTAAGAACAAGACTAATAAAATGACATCATGATCTTTCATCTATCGATATTGACAATGAATAATGGACTGAGAAAAATTTTCCAGCCGTCAAACATCTAGTAATAAGAAAGTGGAAATAATTATTCATAAGTAATCATACCATTCTTGTTTATTTGTCTCGAATTAACCTTGAATAAATGTAGGGAAATATTCACTTGGTATTTTAATTCAATGTATAATTCTTTTTAACCGAGACTTTACTAAAATAAAACTAACAATAGAAAAAATTTTCTGCATGAAAACTTTCAAAAGAAACATTTTGTCAACATGTAAGTCATGGATTTTTTTTTTATATACACACGCCCTACATTATTACGTATGTAGTACATCAAAAAAGTTTAACATCTCGTTTCTCTTTTTTTTTAAAAAAAAAAGGAGGGCAATAAAGTATCATCATACAAAGTATAATCTTTAAATGACTTTGTCTTATGCAATATAATCTTATAATTGATAATATAAGTTCTAGATGTGACACAATCATCGATCCATAAATGTATAAAAGATACAGGAAAAATATCAGACTATCGAACATAAAACAAAAAAATAAATTTTACACTAAAAAAAAAGACAATAAAATTTTATAAGTGATTATAAATCGAATTGTTTTCTATTTTCTAGACTTACACTTACTTATTGTTATAAAACAAATGAATGAGTGATTTGCATGATGCTTAATAAGATTTTTTTTTCTTCTTCTCTTCATCTATATAAAGTCTACAATGATTTTGTAAATTAAATATGCCTGACTTATCATCTCAAATAAACTATTTTTTGCTCTTATTTAGTTTATTTAACAAATGAACCTTGCTAGAAAAAAAACTTTTCGACAATTAACAAATAAAGATTATTAGTTGGAATAGAATGAATCGTTTCTTCATTCATCCTTATGTCTTAAAACAAACATATAGATATGAATGATGTATACAACAGACTCATTCATGTCATACATATTACATTTTTGCATAATAATATTAACCGAACAATTGGTATTCATAATATTTTTTTTTCTTCGGCTTTTCAACATTGATGTGCCTTATATTACAAATGACAGTCAATGACATAGAATTTGTTCATTATAAATATATATATATTTTCCTCTTTCTACATCTAAGTATTCTTATTTTATTTTCAACTAAAAAAAAAAAAAAATTTTAACTATTCAAAATTAAAAATAGAACATAACGATGCTTCTTTTATGCATGATTATCTATTTAGATAAGCTTTTGACAGACATAATAAACGATGATTTTTATCGAACGTTCTATATACCAATTATACAGAACAAACATGAAGAATATATATCTGCAATATACGTAAAACTATATTAGTTGAGATTTTTCTATGCATGATCTAACAAATAATCATGTATTGTTATACATATGTAATAACCAATTAAGAATTTTATAATTAGTTATTATTTATTTATTTGATAAAAAATAATTTCTATTAATTAATAATATATACAAAATTTTAACATATCTCATATTATATAATATATCTATAAACAATGTAAATATTATGAAAGAAATATCAAAATAAATTAACTATAAATAAAGTATATTGATTTCACTTATGTTAGAATTAGTCAAAAATAAGATAAATTCCCTACAATAAATATAACATGATGATTACTATCAAATTTGTTTATATTAATATCTGATAAATCAATTTAATGATATTTATGTACTTCTTTCTGCATTCTATATGATATATATATATATATATATATATATATTTTTACATCTGAATCATGATATTTTTGATTTATAAATAATATTCGTCACTGATGACGTAAGATTAGTTACTATCCTTGATATGGAAGACGAGAATTGATCAGATTTTTTGCTTATTCCACAGACGTCAGATATTTATATTTAGATCATCATATCTATATATAACTTACAGATTACTGACACTATAAACTTTGAACTTACGGAATTATGCCAAGGGACTAAATATATATATTATAATGAAGATTATATACTCTAGGTCAATAGAAATGATTTAATTGTAGAAATAACAGTGATGTTTCACAAGTTCTAGGGATTTTTTTTTCGATAATACGATATAAGATAGAACATTTGATGTATTATTATTATTAGTTGCAGAAAAGCAAAAATGATTATTCACATGTTGTCATTATATGAGTAAGATGCAATAACTTTGTTTGCCATCAACAAATTGATGATAAATTACAACAATCAAGTATGTACAATTTCATACAAAGAAAAAACATGATTATATGCAATGAAATTTAAATATAAATATAATCAAAAAACACAAGCTGATTGTTTGATTAAATAAAATTTTTCAATACAATCTTAATATACTAACTAATATATATACATGTATTTTATTGTAGATATTGTATATGCCTATCATCACATCTATCTATGAAAATTTTTTTTAAGTAAATATCATTATTTGTCAAAAAAGAGTAGTCAATAAATTATTATGCATCTAATATCGACGTAATTAACTCTAAACAATACACATCATAATGTATTCTAATATTTAAATGATGCATGCAATTGCATAATATCGTAACTTATTCTATATATATTGTAATACAATCACGCACATTATTTATGCATTAGAATCTATTATGCATTTGTATTATGCAGAGACAACTGTGCAGAACAAGTGTAAAATAATGATGATATACTATTTCTAGTTTTCGTTATAAGTGTTGACAAGACATAAATCATGTATATTTTTAGATACCTCTTGGAAGATGGTAAACATTAATCAATTTTATTTTTTGCTTTTGAATGTTTCTGAAGAGATAGCTTAAAATCATCTGATAGTGTGTTTATCGGTTAAAATTATACTCTGATTTTCTTCCTTTTATTCTAAATGACGGAATTGAATGAATTATTTTTGAGAGTTATGCAGTAGTAGTTCAAATAGTGATAGTTGCAGTTTATTCAAGTCACCATGATGTATCTGTTATGAAGTTAGTTTTAAATTTGACTACCAGTGATGTAGAAGTCGAGAACTCGGTTAGAATTAAAGGATATTTCTCGTCTATTCGACTATCCGAGAATTTTAATATTTAATATTCGCTTAAGATCATCATATTGTCTCTTCTCTACTAAGATATTCAGTTGGATAGTTGAAACAAATTCTTTCAAAACAAGAAATTTCATCATTGAGTAATGATCAAAATTTTTGATTTTATGTCAGTGTCTAAAAAGTGATTTAAAAAGTCTTTCTTTCTTTATATATATATATATATATATATATGTTTAATTTAACTAGATTTATAGATAGAGATTTTTATGAACTATGCACAAACAATAATACAAATTTAGTAGCGGTTTTTATTATTTTTTAATAAAACTAATTTGAATACTTTTTTGAACGTGTCACATATGATATAGACCTAAAAATACTAATGATCAATGTAATTGATTGTTTATTGAATCTATAAACACATATTTATTATCTGTTGGCGTGTGTTCAACGAATTTAAACAAAAAATCCCAGTGATTTCGAATTTTGTTCTGTATTACACCACAGTTATATATTTCTTTTTCAACTTCAACACATTGTATACCATACAAGATTAATAGATAGAGTCCAATACATAAGTCTTCTCTCTTGTTAAATTTTAAACGTGGTAACTTGATACCAAATGTATCCATATAGTCGAAATAAACAACTTCTTCACGCAATACCATCAACCATTAAAAATAAAAGAGCAGTATCAAGGAGAATACGATTAGAGCACTAATATTTTCATAGTTTTGTAGACTTTCAATTGATGATTTGAAACCAAACTAGACAATCGAAAATTCATTATAAAACGGTGCATGAAATAGATTTGTTTTCAAAAGTGTTGGTTGAAAATTTATTTTTTTTTAGAAAAAACCTAGATAATAAAAAGCTCAGTCCTATAGAATTTAATACATTTTCATTCGTTCTTTCGAGCTGTGAAAACTACTGTTTTTCAATTCATTTCTATCAAAATTTTATAATTATGATTATTGTTGGTCCCTTGTTATTTATATAATTAGAATATATTCATTTCGATAGATTTTTTCAAGAAGACACATAATTTCTGGAGATGTAGGTACAAAATCTGTATATGAAAGATATTGTGAATATTTTTATTATCGGAAAAGGACAATTATTATTTGTTCTAGATATCGTAGGTGCTTCTTATTTTTAATAAGAAAAAATCTAAACTATTGATAATAATTATTCAAACTTGGCAGAAAGACGTTGGATAAAAAAACCAAAATTTATTGGTTTAAATTTGTTTGAAAAATTACAAAATCTAATATATCTTCACTTAAATAAAGATAAAATACAAATGATAATACTAATTTAACGATCATCAACTGGTCAAACTGCAAATATTTCAAATAAAGAAAGTGTGTTTTTTTTATATTTCTCTTTTTTTTCTGTTTTTTAGAGTACTCTATCATGATAACTATTAATTAGACATACATAATCATGATAATAGTACCTTTCGTTTATATGTATTATATATTTCATTTTCATGATCAAAAGAAAAATTAGCTAAAGGTTTTCGAACTTATATTTATTCTAGTTTAAAAATTTTTATTGTCTATTCATTAATGGAAAACTAAGTAGTTATTTATGGCAAGGTTATATTTATTTAATAATTAATAATAAAATTGATTTTCTTCCAAAGTAGTAGAAGTTCATCATTGACTGGCTCATTCTTCATTGCAATACATGATGAATCAGTGATTCGTTTTGTTTTTTTAACACAAGATTCTATAATGAAATAGTGCTGTTCATCTTTATCTTATCGTTTTACATCTAAAAATTAATATATATCAAGAAAACCAAATGAACTGACTGTCTATTTTCTCGTCCTAATAAATAATATTGTTATCGTAATAATATGAATTGGAGTCACTTGTGAGTAATACTTCCTTCGAAATAACTCTACTAAAATATGACTTTTCAAGAGATATTATCTGCTAAAGATTCATCAGAAAAACGAAAAACATTTGTAAATAATTGATCTTAGTCTCTCTCATGTCTGTTTGCTGATCCGCATAACATTTTGTGCCGCTAAACCAATCATTATCTTCATTGCTGGTATACTTTGTCTGATAAACATAAAAGAACATGCACGATTGCAACATTTCTATTGAGTAGTTTGAAGTAATTCGCGAAATAACAAAAGTATTTTTTTCAATTACAGTAATACCAGTGACCTCATTCATATGTTCAATGCAATATATAAAAAGAAGAGAAGAAAGATATTTCGTCATCAGATCTTTCATTGTTCGCTAATAATGGGAATATATTAACTAGCGGTCAATGAATTCTCTTTTGTCTTCTTTCTCTCGTGTATGTTCACTTATCTTTTGTAAGAAGACTATTGAATAAAAAGGATAGGATTGTGCATATTATCTATATTTTTATTGAAAAATATATGTCAGCGTCCAAATTGATGTTTTGTCCAATCTCAGATTGGCCTAGGCAAATTTGAGATCCAAGTTTGGCTACGTTCATATTCAGATCTGACATTGGACGAATATTTGTTCAGGTCATTCTTAGATAATTAATAGAACATACATCCATTCTAAGATTGAACTGAAACAGTAAGGCGAATCTCGGATTGAACTAGGCCATTGGCATGTTTGATTATAATTTAAAGGATCATTTATTCTTTATTCTTCAGGTGATATTTTTCTTTCGTTTTTCACTTGGTATTTCTCCATCCTGTGTATTTTCTGTACTTGTTTTTCCTTTTTCTTCAGTATATCTTTGTTTCTCTTAATAAATATTAGTAGTGGAATATTCCTGGTTCTTTTAGGATATTCCTATGCCGAGCAAGTTATTTTCCATATGGATAGTCGATCATTTTTTTCACTAATAAAATGCAATAGAACTATGACGTCTAAGGAATCGAGAACTTATGTCATACTAACACCTGGAACCACTATCGATATTGCCAATGTGATCGTTGATGGAAATTTTGATGTCATCAGTACTGATGCAGAAGAAGTTGTCAATGAAGATGAAGGTCATTCCAATGAAGAAAACATTCTATTCTTAAGTCGAGGAATACCGAGCTGGATTGAAATATCCAGAAAAGGTTATGGTGTCATTGGAGTATTACCAAAAGATCATTCATGCTTTGAAGCAATCCAAAGATGGAAAGAACAGTGAAGCTGATTCCAAGTTCGATAGATAGTGTAAATATCATTTCAAAATAGATACTTCAACTGAAATCGAATTGTTTTTGTGGAGTCATATTATACAATCTTAAAGGATGTTTGTGAAAAAACTGGATATGGAACTCGCGATAAAATGAGGTATGAAATTAAATCAATATTACTACTGGATTTCATCACTTATCATTAACACTTATTAAAGTGTCGTGTTGCATGGCAACTTAGAAAATCAGTCAAAAGTCATGTAGCGTCAACAACAATCGTATCACTCAGTTTTTTAACTAGATTACAGATTGATCTTATTGGCCTAAGAACACGATCCAGTGATGAATATCAATGAATCCTTCATTGTCGAGATCATTTCTCAAAATATTTATGGATATTTCTTATGAAATCAAAAGAAGATCGATCTGTTGCTGAAAACTTTCTCTAGTTGTTCTATCAATTTGATCCGTGCAAAATACTCCAATTAGATAATGGCAAGGAATTTACGACTCATGCCGTCAAGGACTTGAAAAATATTTGGTCGGAACTTGTTATCGTAAATGGCCGTCCAAGACATCTCTAGAGTCAAGAGTTGGTGGAGCATAATAATGCTACCTTATGTGATATGTTAAGAAAATATATGACCGATCGGACTACCACGCATTGGACTACCTGTCTTCTGCCGATAATTTATTCAATGAACACGAGTTTAGCTCGTGAAGACTATAGATATAGAGAATGAAAAAGACTTGTCGGAGGTGATACTGAATCAATTTACACTATGGGATGATTCGAATACTATACCTTGTGATGTACAAAGTGTCAGTACTATTGATACTAAAATTTCGAGCGTCTCATCAACACCATTATTTTATGCATCGCATTCTATTGACTTACTGGTATCCGATTCAATTGGTCAAATAGATGATATAGCTAACACGATTGCCATTACTTCATCTTCCAAACGTATTGTTCGACTAAAACCATTTATGGAAGTAAACAATCGGTACAAGGATTTGATGAAACTAGTGCGTCTAATCTAGGTGCAACCAACTCAACTTATTTACCTATTCGTCAGCGCGCTCGAGAAATTTATTTATCTAAGGCTAATCAATAGATCAAAACTCGTAATCAATATATTGAAGATTTGTGGTCTAGTGACGCAGTAGGCGATTATGTTGGCATGAAAATCAACAGTGTAGATCGAACTAATACACACCCAAAAATATTACCACTGCGATTACTTTTGAAAAACGCGATGATAAGAAAAAGTCAAAGTTGCCTGCATGTTCGGTGCCATCAATCAATGGTTACCATTAGAATCACTTCTAAAAGTTCCGGCTGTACCTGAACAACTAGTTCAGTTGGACAAAACTCAACTGAAAGAAATATCGGTTATAAATGCCTCCAAACTATTTGTTCGTGATGCAAAGAATGGAACTGGTAGCTCTTGCAAAGGTGCGTGCAAATCGAAGCAATGTATCTGCAAAAAGAATAATATTTTCTGCTCTACAAAATATCATAAGAATAGTTCAAATTGTGAAAATCAAAAACATTAACAACAATCACTGGTGTTCATTTTTTTTATCAAGCTCTTTCGTTTACTTTATTTTCTTGTTCTATCATGCTTATACCACTGATGAAGACGAATATGGAATCAATTATGCATGAAGTATCGAATATTTAACCAATATGTCATCACACGACTTCTCGATATCAATAACTACATGTATTACCTCATTAAGATAGATAAAATATTTTTTAATCACTATTAAAATCGAAATATTCTTTATTGAAGGACTACCCAGATTGAACGTTACGGCCTCCATAAACGGTCATATACGACCGTATACGAGACGGAGATATAAGATCGCAATACGGTCGCAGATAAACCGCCGTATTTTTCCGTGTACGGTCGTTTACGACCGTGTTTGTTTGACTTGGGTATGTTAAGAGTGAATTTTACAAGGAGAAGAAGAAGGAATCAAGAGGTATACTAAAAGATTATTTCTTGGTGATATTCAAAAAGGCATGCAACTATGCTTATATTTTATACTTGAATAGAAATATATTTTAGGTATATATATTAACTGAATGTAATCTTGATCGTTATTATTTCACAAGGGTTTGAAAATTATGCAGAAACAGAGCGAAAAGATTAATTGTTTCAGTTGAATTTGGTATAGAAAAATTGTCACCGCTGACTTAATCACAATTGGTTGTATATGGCATGGATTTGGATCCGTTAAATTTAATGAGTAAGAGATGATCTAATTCTCTTTCAATTGTCTTCGTATCATGGATAGTTATACATCCATGGATAATATAGATTGTCAAACCTATGATATAATTAACAGATATAAAGACAATGTTGGACTAGCTTTGTCAAAGCAGCAGTCAATCCATCGAATCTAAAAGTGGTGATCTATAGACTAAAAAATCCGTATGATCTCTCTCAGTGCTACAATTGTATATCTCCGTGTCGTATAAAGAGAAATACACCTATGCACGGAGAAAAAAGCAGTCGTTTACTCGCTTAGTAACCGGAGACCGTATACAGTCGTCGTGTCTCTCGGTTTTCCTTTGTATACGATCATGAGGATATAGGATCGTAATATGGTCGTGGCGTGAACGTAAATCTTGGCATGAGTCTATTATTATTATTCAAGAAAATAATGCTTGATACATTAACTCATAAAAAACATTTATTTTTTTTTGTTGCTGTTCTTATTCTCATGTATTTTTTAGCTTCAATGAATGTAATTCAAATATATTTTTACTACATATTCATCTATTTAGAAGTTTTATTAGTGAATCTTGTTGTTTTTCTTTTTATCGTTCCCCTAGATCATTTGTATGATAATCATTGTGCTGAACTATTGTACACTTATGTTAACACTCTTTCTCTACTAATTTTCTTATTGTCCACAAGACATGTGTCTCAAAAACCTTTCACATATTGGTTTCTTCAATTGATGTGATTTCGAAAATGAATGAAAACTGATTTCTACAACAGAAAATGTTAAAAATTTTATCGTCATTTTTATTTCTATGATTTGTACCATTGTAGGCCAGTTAAAATTTATTCTTCGATAATAAAAGACTATCAATACACGTTCCAAAACTTTATTCTGGTAAACATGATACTATAATTGATATAATAATAAAGATTTAATCCCATGATATATACTAAATTTGTTTTATTTATCAAGTTTTGTACGTAATTATTTAAATTTTGAAGAGAAACTAAAACAACTGTGTACATTACTATTAAATATAATATAAATAAAATGAAGAATATATTTTGTTTTTTAATTAATATAGATTACGATGAAATCGATCAAAGATGAGAAGAACTAGATGTTGATGAAAGTGGTCGATCAATAGCAGGTGCTAATGATAATGATTCATTTTGTTGTTGTTGAAAACTATCAATATCTTCTCCATTTTCATCTTCACATT
Source organism: Macrotrachela quadricornifera (assembly GCA_022393335.1). Taxonomy (NCBI): domain Eukaryota; kingdom Metazoa; phylum Rotifera; class Eurotatoria; order Philodinida; family Philodinidae; genus Macrotrachela; species Macrotrachela quadricornifera. The sequence goes on along the minus strand of JAJEKB010001023.1, from coordinate 76,044 downwards.
TACGCATTATTATACCTTCTTGTTGTGCTTCATTAATTAATAATTGAATAATTTCGTCTGTAATTAATGGTCCTTGACTATTTTCTACATAATGTGTTAATGTATAATTTGATAAATCATTAAAATCAATTTCTTGATAATCTTCTTTATCACGGTTAAGATATGTAAAATGTTGTTTCATTTCATCAACTGCACATTGACCTTAACAACAATAAAAAAAAACTCAAAAATAAAAGATTATTTATTTTATTTAATTTACCAAGTAATTCATTTAATTGTTCATCGGATAAAATAGCTTCAATTTTTTCATCTGTCATTGGTCTATGTAAACATTCAAGTTGTTCATCAATTTTTTTTAATCTTTGCATATGTTCACGTTGTAAACGTGTTTCTTTTAATACTTCTTCACCATAATGATTTTCCATTTGATCATTTTCTTCATTTGTTATTTGCTGTATATTAATATAATCAATATCATTAGTTGTATTTCGTCGTAATTGATGATTAAGTAATGGATTATAATATTCTTTTTCAAGTAAATCATCAATTTCTTTTAAACGTTGAGCATCATTTATTGATGGTAAATAACCATGAATTTGTTGATTAGGTAATGCAACAGTATTATCTTGTTCATCTTCATTTAATAATTGATTTAAACGTTGTTTTTCATCATCTGTTAATGCCCATGTACCACCTAATTCTTTTGCTAATTCAATATTACGTTTAATAAAATCTTTTTCAGGTATTTTAGGTTTTTTCAATTTATCTTTACTATTAATTGTTGAATTTGATGATATACTAGATTTTTTCTTTTTATTTAATAAAGGATTTTTTGTATGATTATTTAAAGATTCTCTATCACTTTTATTTAAATTATTTGAATCTCCAAGTGGATCATTTAATTGTGTTTTAAATATTGATTCAGTTGTATTTGAATTATCATCTTCAATAATACAACCATCCAGTTTTAAAATTTCATCATCAAGAGCTAAAAATCGTTTTAAATTTGTTTGTGTATGTGAAGACTCATTTGAATCAACATTAAGAGCAATAGTCATTGATTGCATTTCATTACGTAATCTATAAAAAATAAAATTTTTTTCCTATTTAATTCATTCTTTTTCAAGAAAATCGGAGTTAAGTTGAAGTGTTCGCCTATCTACAAAACCTTTAACATCTTATAGCAAATGTTGAGAGAAAACTTTTGTCATTCTACTCTTGTAAAACAATTGAAAACTCTGATTTGATTTATCTTGATCTACATCTAATCATGACACTATATATATTAATAAATTTGATTTAAAATTTTTCTATGTATATTCGAATTCTTTGTGTTAATACTACTGATTGACTTTCAATTTCAGATCTTTAGATTTAACTATTTTGTAAGTCAATTATTTTATTAGCATACTTTTTCATTAAAGATATTGTTTCAATTTTAACTTGTTTTTCTTTTTCAAACGCTTCTTCAAGTGCTTTATCAAGTCGTTTCATTTTCAAATAAGCATCATCTAATTTATCATCATTTCCTATGTTAGATGCACCTTAATTATATTAATAAATAAAAAGAATAAGAAATAAAATTATAAAAATAAAAACTATTTTTACCATTTTGTTGTTGATATTTTTCTTGTAAATGTTTAATAAAATATTCTTGTTGATTATTATCATTTTTTGTTGTAGATTTAATTGGTGGTAATATAGAATAATTATTAAGACTACTTGGTGTTCGACGAAGATTTTCTTCATCATCTTGAATAATTGGAATAAAAGAATTTGTTGATTTTAAACTTATTTCATCTGAATATTCATCACTTTGATCTAAAAAAAACAGTATATAGTTTATTTTTATATTAAAAGAAATATACTTTAATTACTTACAACTATTATTAGTATCAATATCATCTATGTTATCAGTCATTTTTCTTTCTCGATATGTGAATCTAAAAATTACTAAACTGATTTATATCTGTTGACTAGGCAACATAATAGAGGGTTTAGATGTCACTAGTGTCTTTAAATAGAATGAAAAAGAAATTGTTTTTTTTTATCATTAATATTAAAATTGATTTTTTTTTCCTCAAATTTGTAAAATAAAATAATTTAAAGTCATGATTTTTTATCATTATTCTATAATAATTAATACATGCATATTATTTATTTATTTATTTTTGAGAATCTATTCTGAGTCATAAGGCTTTTTTTTTCTTATTCTTAACATTTTTGTTTACATTGAGATTATTTTCTTTAACGGAAAGTTTTTTTTTTGTTTTTCTTCATATCTGTTCGAGACCTAGAAATATTTTAATGGCCTCGTCAGATGACGATTTCAATAAATTTGATACGTTATCTGATGATGATTATTTGAAAGTAATTGAAAAATTTTATGAAAAAGTAAGGAAATTTTCTAAAAGAAACAAAACAAAAAAATATGTTCTGTTTTTGATTTTTTTCTCTTATCTTAATATAGAATGCAAATAACTGTGCATTTCCGGAACTTGATTTGGATAAAAAACAACGACTTGTTTCGGAATTATTTACACGTATGCGTACATTTAATTCAAATTCAATTAATATATGTTTAAAAACATTACGTTTATTAACACGAGAACGTGAAGGACTTGATGTAAGAATTTAAAAATTTATTTTTTTTCTCAATCAAATATTTTATGATCTTAGGTACTTACGGGATCATCGGTGCTTGAACCGCTACAAAAATTAGCTGGTTTAGAATGTACCAAAGTTGATGTTAATCCAACAGATGTACAAAGTAAAAAGAAACAAAAGAATTTATTTAAATTAATAAAAGAAAATAAATTTTTTTTTTAAAAGATGTCATTGAAGCGGAAAAATGCATGTCTAATTTAATTTATACAAGTCCAGCTGTACAAAAATTTTATAGTGTTAGTGGTGTTGCTGATGCAATAACGCAACGTATTAAAGAAACAACAGCAACTAAGTTAGATAATGGTATAAGATTTTATGATATGCGAATGCTTTTTCTTTTAACTGCTTTAAATGCTGATATAAGGTAAAAGAATTGTTTTTTTGTTTTAATATAAAATTAATTTTTTTTTTATTATTAGACAACGTGTACGAGAAAAATTTCATGGTCTTTCTTATTTATTTGAAATTATTAATCAAATTATGTTATCAAGAAGTGAACCTGTTGCTTCTGCAGATTCAGGTTTGTTTCAAATATTTATTCACATATTGATTACTTCTTTATGACTTGAAGATGATATCAATTGAAATTTCATAACGGTAGATAGACAATAGAAAAATATGGCGTGATCACTTTTCTCAGAGATTCGTTTAGAAAATGTATTAATATACAGTGTTTATTTAGCAACGTAAATTATCTTCTTTTAAATATACATGATTATTAATAGTAACACGTAATTCTTTGTAAAAGCTCGGTAAACATATTGAGTATTAGAGACTCTTCTCTTTATATGTATCTAGTATTATCAGTGCTTTTTTTTCTAGGTTTTCTCTTTCAGAGAGAAAATTAAAAACTATAAGGAGACAAACATATAATATATAGTACAATAATTTCGAATTTCAGGAGGATGAATTCGATCTTTGAAGACATGTTGTTCTCATATTGAATAAAGCATTAGTCATTATAAAATAGTCATGTTGATAAATTTTATTTCCTAATTATATTTTAATTTTTGATGAAGAATTCTCTTTTATTGATTTAGGTATAACTTTATCAAATGATGATATTGATTATTTAATTGAAATCTTAAAAACTCTTTATAATTTAACTGTTGATTTACCAAATTTAACACATTCATATGCTATACAAGAAGAAGAAGAAGAAGCTCATTTAATGAGATTAGTAAGTATTCTTCGTGAATTACTTTTATGTTATGGACCAAATGATCAAAAACAAATGGATTTACGAAAGTAATATAAACGAAAAAAAAAAAAGAATCTTTTATTTTATTTTTTAAAATCAAAAATAAATATTTATTTAGTCATATTATTAATCTTTTAACAAATATGCCAAAAACATGTTTTGAAGAATTACTTTCACCAGCTGTATTAGAAGATGAAAATGGTAATGATGAGCATAATGGAAAAAATATGGAAGCTATTAATATAATTCTTCATTTTCTTGATCATCGTATAACAAAAACTGAAGTAAAGCAAAAATAATAATGTACAAGAAAATAAATAATTTATATAATATTTTTAGGGTACAAAAAATGCTAAAGAAGCTTTATTACCTGTCCTTCAACTTCTTATACTTATGTGTCAATCAAATCGAACAATAAGAAAATTTTGTCGACAATTTATTTTACCATCACTTGGTGATGAAGTTTTACATTTACCAACCGAAGGACAAAAATTACGAAATAAGTAAAAAAAGAAACATTTTGGTTTGTTTAATTTTCTATTTGAAAACAAATCTTTTGTTTAGATTAACACGTATGATGACAAATGTAAATTCGGAATTAAAAACTCTTTCAGCTAAATTACTTTTTGTTCTTTGTAAAGAAAGTGGTATGAATAAAAAAATAAATACAAAAAAACTAAAATAAAATGATATTTTTTTTTTAAATTTATTTAGTTGATCGTTTAATTAAATATACAGGTTATGGTAATGCAGCTGGACTTTTATATGATTATGGTTTACTTGGTCCACAACATAATACAAATAAAGAACAATATTCAAGTGATTCAGATGAATCTGATACAGAAAGTTATAAAAAAATTCGTGATCAATATGGGTATAAATAAAATTTTATTTAAAATTGAAAAAATTAATTTTATTATTTGATTTGTTTAGTATTGATTCAGTTACAGGTCGTGCACATATAAAATCACATGAAGATCCAATGGAAAATTGGCCAATAGAAAGAAAAATGGTTGAAGTTGAAAGACTTGTTAATGATTTAGATCGTGCTATGAAGTAAGATAAATACAAATAATTTTAATTTTATTGAATCTTTTTTTTATTTTTTTTTAATTTTTCTAGTCATGGAATAATAAAACCAATGATTATGGATTCAAGTGGAAATCCTGTTGTAGCAGAAAATATTCTTCAATTTCGTGAAGGAAATTTAAAAAATATTCATCATCATGATGGTTTACGTGCTTCAGAATCAAGTGATGACGAAGGTGATGGTGGTCAAATAACTTCAACAAATAAATAAAAATAAATCAAAATAAAATAAAAATAAACAAATATGCTCATTTTTATTTAAACAAAATGCTTTTCTTTTTTTCTTTTCTCAATGTTGTCTCGTGAATTTAAAAAAAAATAAATATAACAGTGTGTGTGTAGTCAGTTTTTAATAAGAGAAATGTAAATATTTTACATGTTCTGATTGTGTACTAGTCATTTTATTATTGTTGTTGTGTACTTTTTTTTTTCTTCTTGGCATATTATACATTTACATTAAGTTCAGCTTTTTTTTTTTGTCTGTGGATTAAAAAAACAAACAAATATATATGATCTCCTTTTTTTTTTCTTTTTGCAGATGAAAAGCCAATTGTGTTTTTTTTTCTTATTTATTCAAATTGATTTTATCATCACTTGGGAAAATTATGAACTTGATTTATTTGATTTAGTTGAAGAACTTGGAGTGAATACAAATTTTTATGATTTTATTTCAGTTGAAAAAACAGCAGAATTACATGAAATTAAAAAAGCATATAGGTAATAAACAAATTTTTCTTTTTAATATAAATAATTTTTACTTTTTTTAAAGAAAACTTTCATTACTTTGGCATCCGGATAAATCTGATGATCCAAATGCTGAAATTAAATTTCGTCAACTTGTTGCTGTTTATGAAATACTTAAAGATGAACAACGTCGTACACGATATGATCGTATACTTATTGAAGGTTTACCCAAATGGAATCAACCGATATATTATTATCGACGAGCAAAAAAATTACGTTTTTGGGAAATTTTAACAATATTAACATTTATTATGACAATTGGACATTATTTAGTACTTTGGGCGATTTATTTCGAATCAAGTTTAGCTATGGTGAAGTAAGATTAATGAATGTATATAGAAATATTCTTATGGTGATGTTTTTTTTTTTTCTATTTCAGAATGAACGATCAACAGATGTACGAAAACGATTAGAAAAAAAAATGAAAAAATCAAGTAAAATTAAAGATATTGATCAAAATATGATTGATGAAGAAATGGCTAGAATTATTCCAGGTAAAGAATAATAATGTTTTTGTTTTTATGAAAAGATACAATCTCCTATGACATTGATATTAGAATTTTTTGACCCTTTAATAGCGAGGTCTTTTCATGTAAAGTTTTATTGTACTTAATGCAAAACATAGATTTTGTGAATCCGAAGATCAAAATAGTCTTTTGCTATTCAATGATCTTCATCCTTTATAATATAATTTTTATTAGAAGAAGTTCAATATCTATTTGAAGTTATGTTAAATCCAACGAAAAATTTTCTAATATCTCGCTTATCACCAAAGCTTTTTATCTTAAACAGAAAATATCGTGCCATCAAGTGCAAATTTATTTATATTATTGTTCTCTCTCACCTTTCCGCTTTCTGAACATTAAAGTATTCCATAAGAGAGAGAGAGTTGAAAGTTTTGCACTAAAAATACATTGTTACCTCAAAATTTTTAACATTTCCGGACTCTCTCTTATTACAATAAAAAAAACCTGTTGAGATAGACGTTTCAAATTGTCCTTCAGGTACAATTTCACAGGTGTATTTAGGAAAAAATATCATCATTACATATATAGATTAATTCTTAAAAGCTAATTATAATAAAAGAACTTTTCAACGTCTAATAAGTTCATACAATATTTTAAAAGTAAAAATTTTGTTACTTTTCTTAATTAATATGAAAAAAAAGAAACAGATTTTTCATGTCACATAAAGAATTAAACTGAAAGAAATATTTTTTTAAGGGTTATCATGCTTGGGTACTTTTCGGTTTATTAAATCGTTTGCATGTTGAATTATATCAGCATCATTGAAATAATCTTAGAAGAGAGAAAAGGATCATCTCGTGATTACATTAATGATCGTAGACGATTGATGAAATGATTATTAAATACTTTATGGAAGTAAAAATCAGGATTATCGTGAAAGATTGAAGGTTAAAGCAAGAGAAATATTTCTCATAGCAAGCAAAACATTATTCGAGGACGATCAAAAATTTTCGACAAATCCGGATGTGCAAGTAAAAAAAAAAAGAGCAGACTTCCTCTTTTGATCCTTCATTTATTATAGTCCTTATTAAGATTCCAAATAATCATGCATGTACTTAAAATGTTCAAAGATTGATAAAGCAATTTTTCAAAATTATTAAATATTTCTAAATTTAAGAATAAGATAATTATCAAAAAAGAAAAGTCCTTGACTAAATTAGAACATTTTGTCATATCGAAGAATAAAAAGAAAAAGAAATCTTTTCTAAAATTATTTCAACACGTTGAAATGCTTCTAAAATAATATTCTATCACTTCATGTCAAAAGAATAATTACTTGTCTTAATGTCATCTTAAATATTCATATTTTCATACAATGTCTAATATTTAATTATATAAATATAAAATTCTTCTTATTCTAGCTCTTAAATCACCTGAATTTACTGATATATTACCAATAAAATTTGCTCAATTTCTTGTTTATCATCAATTTTTCATACCATATTTAAAAAATCTTATATACAAACTCATATACTATCGTCATCAATCAACATTATCTGAATCTATGCCTTCATCTGATGATGATATTAATGATAATCATTTAACAATAAAAAAATCACCTGTTGTTCGAATAAATGATATTGTACCTGAAATGGCTACAAATCGAAATGCACCGATTGTTTCTTATTTAACAACAACAACATCTGAAAATAATCAATTGTCTGAATCTCGAAATGATTCTAATCCATGGACAGATGAAGAAAAACAATTATTATGTAAAACAATTGTTCGATTTCCACCAGGTACACCTCGAAGATGGGAAAAAATTGCTGATACTATTGATCGACCTGTTTCACAAGTAATTGATATGGCTAAACAAATACAAAATACCGTTGGTTTAAATAATAATATATATCAAGAAAATCAATCATCATTTTTATCACCAACAATAATTGATCAAAATATAATTACAGAAAGACAACAACAACAACAACAAGTCGAAACAATTTCTGATTGGTCACAAACTGATCAACATTTACTTGAATGTGCATTAAAAACAATACCAAAAGATATATCTGGCATTGATCGATGGGAACAAATAGCTCGTTGTATACCAGGAAAAACACGTGAAGAATGTTTAGCACGTTATCGTTATATTGTACAACGTGTTAAAGCTAAAAAAACGGCCTAATTTTTACAGTGAAAATTAGAAAACCTATTGTTTTTATTTCATTGCCATTTTATGGGTAGATGTGTTTCATTTTTTTTCAATAAAAAGAAAACAAAAAAAACGTTAATAATAAATATATCATCATTTTCTATTGCAATGCATAGTTGCTATTAAAATTAAAAGCATTCTTTTTTTGTTCTTGTGCGTTATGAGGACAAACAAATAGATGGATTCAATTAGCCACATTGAAAACAAGTTCTTTTTTTTTGCTTCATTCTTTATTTCTCATGTGCGTACACACGTACATTCATGTCCTCGAAATTCGATTAGGCAATAATGACGATGACAACGTTGTCTGTTCTTGTTGTTGAGTACGAGAAAAGGAAGAAGATGGTGAAGATGATTTAAAAAAAAATGAGCGTAAACGTGTCAATTTATTATTATGTGTAGTAGCATGTTTTATTGATGATTTAGTATTAGATGAAAGTGAAGTAGAATATTGTAGTTCATTAGTACTTGTTGGATTAATGATAGTATTGTTATCAGTGGACGACACGGCTATTGTACGTGATGTTGATATTGACGATGGTACCATAGAACTATAGCAAATAATATGAAAATAAAAAAACATGAAAAAAGAAAGAGAAATATATATAAAATTTAGTCTATTTTTATATAATTATTAAGAAAGAATTTACTTGTGAAATCTTAATTAAATGAAGAAAGTATGATAAAAGTATGTCTTAAATTATTAATAAAGAACTCATAACGTTCTATTATTATCGGTTTTTTTTTATAAAAAGAAAAAAGTTATATCATATGACATATACTGTGAAAATATTTTATTCTTTTTTTCTCATATTAATTATATATAATATAAATAATGAATTTTATTGACAGCAAAGAAAAAAAAGATTTTGTATGTGTTTTGATTTCTTTTTTTTAATATTCATATACTTACTCATGTTTAATAAGTGGAGCTGAATGATTTTCATTATCAATACCATCTTCATCATCTTCTTCTTCAACAACATCATTTGTACGATGTTTTAATAAATTATTTGTTGTAGAAAATGATGATATTGAAGAATTAAATGGTAATGATGTTAATGATGAATTTGTTGTTGATTTTTCTTTTGTTGATAATGAACGTTTAAATAAACGTGTTTTAAAATCTTTTTTTATTGGTAATTCATCACGCATAAATCCATAATTTGTTACACAACATGCTGATGAAGATTTATTTGTTATAAATGGTAAAGACACTTTTGATGTTGAATGAAATAAATGATCACGAAGTGATCTTGAATACATCCAAGAATTTTCACGATCTAATTTTTGTGATAATATTCCCGTTGTACTATGACTATGTTGAGTAGATTTTTTATCAATATATACAGGTACAAATACATAGTGATAATCAGCATAACGTTCTTCAAAACGTTTTCGTAAATCTTCTGTATAAATCCATGAATTTGATGATGATAATGATGATGATGGCATTTTTCCGACTGAATTTGATAAATATTTTTGTTTCCGTGATAAATTCGTTCGATCGGATCCTATATTTGATATTGTTGTTGTAGCAGCGGCTGAAGCGACTGAATTGTTGGCTGTCTCAAGGGCCAACAGACCATAATAAAGAACCATCAAGGGAACTGAATATTAAATAAATTCAATGCGTCTATCACCACCGTCTCACGAGTTTTTCTTATTATTGACGAAAAGAAATGGAAAAATACTGTTAACAATATATATATATATATATATTATGTTCGAATGATTTTAAATAAGCTAATGAATTGAGTATCTAAAATAGAATAACAAAATGGAATATAGTGATCTTCTTTAGTATTGCCCGTCTTGCATCTCATCATTTTACTAGAAAGATTGACTATTCTCTTCTCGTTTCTTTTTTTTTCTCTCTATATACTACTATTCTTTGAATATATATGATGTTATCGATGATGATGATGATGATGATTGTGATGAGAAAGAGCAACTCATAGTAACAACAGAGGACTTTACCATAGAGTATGAATGTCGAGTTGTTTGTTAAAAAAAAGGAAAATATGAAGAAGAAATAAAGAACGAATGAATGAATGAACACAACGAGTTCAATTTTTCTTCCGCTCATTCACCCAATATCTCGGAAAAATATTGAATAGATGATAGAAAGTAAAAGGAAAAGACGTACTCGGAAAAAGAAGGAAATATTTTTTGATTCAAAAAGAAAAGAAGAGAAGAGAAGAGAAAAAAACACAAAAAAAAAGAAAAAACCTAAAGTAAAATAAAGGTATTGTATATAAATATCAAACAATTGTGAACAATTAACTAATTAATTATGTTATTTATATTTATATAAACATCAATATGTATATATATATATATATAATTTTTAAAGGTCATTTTTTACTGTGTTTGATACCTACCATATGCCTAAAAGTAATAAGAAAATACAAATATATGTCAACTAGACAGATGTGTTCCGTTTTTCTCTTTATTTTTCATATACCAAATCTTACTATCCTAAAGTAATAAGATGTGCATGTTTTGGAAACTTAGTGCAAAAAATATATATATATATATATAGAAAGTAATGTGAAACTTTGTTATTTGGACCTAGATTAAGTATACACATGTGCCATAGAGGTTGATTTATGCTTGAGAGTGTTAAAAAATAGATTAATAGTCTATCAGTTTTGCCATGTCATCATGCAACTATCTAATACCATATGAAAATAATGTTCTTGTCTATAGTGCTCATCATCAATACGAATAATAGGAATAGCAATGATGATAACAACACAATATAGTGACAGAAAGAGAGAAGAAAAAAAAAAGGGCTTGAATGAAGCTACCACAAGCTGCACAGAATGAATAGAATCGTTTATTATTAAGAAATAGGATAACATCGAATGTACATTATTAGATGAAGACGATAAGTTTTGTTGATCCGTGATAATAAATAGATATTTCTTTGCAAAAACATACATAGAACTGTCTTTATTTTGTTGTTGATGTAGATGTTTTTTTCCTTGTTATTATTACTGTAACGATCGAGTTTTAGGATAAAACATAAGAGAAAAAAAAAACGCCAAAGAATAAGATGATCAGAAAAAAAAGCAAATCAACAAAAATAAAAAAAAACAAAATTTTATTAAGCAAATATAAATGATTTTCGGCTAAGATTTACTAAAAATAGCTCAAAAAATAATATTGAAAAAAAAATATATAGAAAATATAATAAAGAGAAAATATAAGAAGAAAAAAAAAAGAACGACAAGAAAAGTTGTTAGATTATTTAACATAAACAAGCCAAATATATGAATAATTATTCTACATACTAATTGATCGAATATATAAAAAAATTATTTATATGAATGTCTGATAATTCCTATTCCGATTATTACTACTTTAGTTTTTCTTAAATTTTGTAATCAATTCATTATCTTTTGTTAAAAAAAATAAAATTGTCATTTCCGATTATAAAAAAACAATCAAAGCACGAACTGATATATCTTTCTTTTTTTTTTGTTGTTCCATTGATAATGAATGACATCTATCGAATTTATTCTGCTGGCTAGATATAATAAATATTGATTATTTTTATTTATTAACATAGTTCTCATTTTATTCCGGTTACAATCAGATTTAATACATATATCGTTCGATTTATCAGTTGATTCGTTTTATTCATTTTTAAAAATCTTAAATTATATATTAATATTTATTTGTTTACCAAATATTGTTTTTCTGTTTTCGTCATATCTATTTTTATAATAAAAAAAAACAAAATGGATGCTATTATACCTGTCGATACACCTGAAATTGATGATACTAATCGTAATGAATCATGTCGTTTACGTCGTGATAGTATAACAAAAACTATAATAACTAATGACAATGAAATTCGATCAGCTGATGTTATTGAACCGATTGTTAAAAAACATTCAACATCAAGTGAATTTGGTGTTGAAAATGTTTATGAAGCATTTGTTGCTGCATTAAGAGAACCGGAAAATCCAAGATCACCTATTGGTACACAAGATTATATAAATGGTTATCGAGAATTAATAAAGTAAATAATTTCTTTTTTTGTTTTAAATAAAAAAAAGAATCTTGTTTTTTTTATCTAATAGATTTTTTGATCAACTCGGTTATGTATTTAAATTTGTTAAAGATGATGTTGTACAAAAATTAACTATTTTACAAGGTTTTGTTGATAAAGATAAAAATGGTACAATACATTTTGATACACTACAAAATGCTATGAATTATGAAACAGAAAATAATTTAATTAAAACAAATTCAGAAAATTTTGCACGAACTTTACTAAGATTACATCGTGCATTAATTTTTATTGAAGAATTTCTTCGAGGTTTAAATGAACGACCTTCAACAGAAAGTACAGCTACAATTGCAGCAAATGCTTATGATTCAACATTATATTATCATCGTAAGTTTTACTATTTTACATATATATAATTTTATTATTAAAATTAAGAAATATATTAGATTCTAGTATTTTTGTATTCATCTTTAATCATCAAAAGATACATAGAATAGACAAAAACAAATATATTCTTGACAAATTATGAAAATGACAGATAGACCATAATGGATTATTCGAAATGTTAATGTAGTTGTCCTCATTTGTTATTCATAAAGATATTACAGTCCTTCATGCATTAGAATAGAAAGAAAATTAAAAATAACCAGAAAATTTCCTATTATTATATAGCCCAAATACCACGTTGACAGAATATAATTATAGCCGGCAGCTGTATTAAACCTAGATGTTGATGCAAATTCTCTATTATTCAAATATTGATTATCAAAAAGGAAAAAAATTTTATGATATATTTTTCAATAATTTAAATTTATATATTTAGATGGTTTTATTATTCGTACAACAGTTAAAGTTGGATTTCATGCATTACCATCACGTAAACATTTAGATGATATACTTTTTCATGGTAAAAAATCTGATATGATTGATCAATATGAAGTATTTATAAAGACAATCAAAAAAATTTATGATATTATTCAAGTATATTATACTGAAAAAAATTATTTGCAATTACCATAAATTTACACAGCAAAAAAAAAAATAAGTGCAGTGACATATATATATATACATAGAAAATCATTTTATTTATTATATTTTTCGTTTTATTTTTGCATATGTCCGTCCAAAATTTAACTAGAGAAGTTCCTTGTATGAGATTATTTTATTGTCACATTTAGTATGAACATCAAAAAAAGAAATAAGTCTTTATTGATATATGTTTCACAATAAAATAAATTAAAAATATCAAAAATTAGTATTCTTATTTTGTTTTTTTGATTAATCATTTGTTTAACATCTATATTTTATTTTAAAACATCATAATCAAGTGTTGTTTTTTTTTGTTTTTATACATATGCCATATGTTTCTATGTATTACCGTCATTCATGTCACATTTAATAATAACACTTTAACAAAAACAAAAAAATTGCTTAAAAAAAAATAAAATGGAATGAAAACATATATGATTTGTTTGCCTGGATATATAATGGAGAAAAATAAAATATGATTAATCGAAAAGTTTTCTCCTAAACTAAAAGAAATTTTTATTAATAACAAAAGCTTTAATAAAAAAAGTGTTTTGTCATGATTTCGAATGTTTGATTATTTACTGTAGAACACATATTTTATATTTCTACCATTCCAATTATATTATTATTGACATTATACATCAAATCGTCTAATATTTCTCGTAGGCAGATTTGTCTATTTAACTGAGTATAATATTCTAATATTGTTTTTATAACAAACTTTAATATATATATATGTGTATGTAGAGAGAGAAATAATGGTCTTTTTTTGTGTGCATATAATTTGAATTAAACAAGGAAAAAAAACAAGCGACAAACGTAAAACTTGCTAGAAAAATACCAAACCACTTGAAAATCAAAATCCCACAAATAAACAAAGGAAAGAAAAAGAAACAAGAAATATTTAAACAAAGCAACTTATAAGGAAATATACGATTTTTTTTGCACATATTTATATAGGAATACATTGAATTAATAATATATTTCTGAATTTTTTTTTGTTTTCTTCATTATGTTGATAAGAAAGAGGGGAAAATAAAAGGGAAGAATTTAAAAATGACAGCACAACGTTGACAACAAAATACTTGATATATGGTATGAGTGAACGAAAGAAAAAAGAAAAGATGAGAAATAATTTTTGTGTTTTAACAAACGCAAAGCGAAAGCAAAAGAGAAGAAAAGGAACGAAAAGAAATATGAACACGAAAGAGCACAAAAGTTCATCACGTGAGTAATAAAAGAAATAGTAGCAGAAAACTGAAATTTTTTCGATGAGAATAATCGAAATTAGACTGTTTGAAAATAAGAAAGAGTAGAATACAAACAAACACACATATAATAAATCGCCTAATATTTTTTTCCTGTTTATATACTGAACTAAGGGAAAAAAAAACATGAATATTCATATAGTAATATAGATAATTATAGTAAGAATAATAATAATAATGATAATACTTGCTCTTGCTTAGAGTGCGGAGAAACACCGACGAGAAAAGAAAAAGAGAAAAAGCAGAAAAAGAAAAACGAAATACAAGACAAAACGACAATGAATTTGAAAAGAATTAAACAAAACTAAAAACACATTTATGCTTTGGCTGATGAAGCTGTTCCACGTTCTGAAGTAGCTGCTGGGTTATATCCTCCATGACTACGTCGTTTTCGTAGAAACCATAAAATTAAACCGAGTAGAACAATACCGGCTATTACTGCAAGAATAATAATTAATAGTAACCAATTAAATCCTTTTTTAGGTGGTGGTGCATTAGTAGTATTATCAAGACCAACGGCTTCTGATGTTTGATTTGGATCAGGTTGTGGATGATGTTGCTGAGCATCACCTTCTGATGTTTGATTTGGATCAGGTTGTGGATGTTGTTGATGAGCATCACCACCTTGTTGTTGGTTTTCAGTACCTGTTCCAGTTTGTTGATCTTCTGTGCCAGTTCCAGATTGTTGATTTTCAGTATCTGCTCCAGCATTTTGGTTATCAGTACCTGCTCCACCTTGTGGATATCCAGTATCTGCTCCCTCTTGTTGATTTCCAGTACCTGTTCCATGTTGTTGATTTTCAGTATCACCTCCTTGTTGTTGATGTTCGTGATCACCTCCTCCTTGTTGATGTTCACGATCACCTCCTTGTTGTTGATGTTCGTGATCACCTCCTTGTTGATGTTCACGATCACCTCCTCCTTGTTGATGTTCGCGATCACCTCCTCCTTGTTGATGTTCACGATCACCTCCTCCTTGATGGTGTTCACGATCATCTCCTTGTTGTTGATGTTCACCGCCTGAAATTGGTGGTACTGGTTCAACACCATGTCCTTGATGATGTGGTTCTCCTTGTGGTGCATTTGGATCTATAATAATATAAATATAAATTTATTAATAATAATATATTTTATTTCCCAAATATTACTATTTTTTATGTGGATGTCAAAAATTAGAATAATTGTCAAAGAGAAGTGAATAATTAATCTTTATGAAAAAACCTTTAACATATATTATTTATATCAACATAAATCGTAAATAGAAGTAATAATAGCTTTAAAATTGTTTTTTTTCTGTCAAATCAATAATAAATGTTTTTTTTCTTCTTTCAATGAATAATTACAAAACTACAAATATGTGTATTTTTTTTGTCTATATATCATGATTTATATTAGAAAATAGTATTATTTTTCTTTATTTTCGATGCTATAGTAAATTTGTCTGACCAATAAAAACATATTACTGTTTTTGTATTAGTCTCATAATTATTTGGATAATCTGAGAATACTTCTGATCTTTCAATTTCTTTTGGATTTGTACCGGAAAAAAAGATTCATTTTCTGAAACTATTCTATAAGAGTTTTTGTTTTTAAATATAATAATAGTTTATAATAATTTTTTTTTATCTTACCTGGATGATATTGATGACTAGGTTGTTGTGGTTGTTCAGGAACATATGGTTGGTCTGGTCTATATTGATCAGAATCACCAGCATTGTATTGTTGATTGTTAGTTGGTGTTGTTGTCGGAATACGTGGTTTTGTTCGTCGAGATTTTTTTGATGGAGTACCGTGTGTTACACCTTCTGGTTGTTGTGGTTGAGGATAATGTTGTTGTTGATGTTGCTGTTGTTGTTGTTGTCCTTCACGTTCTTGTTCCGATGGTTGTTGTTGATCTGGTACAGATTGATGATGATGTGACATTGATTGTTGAAGTTTTTGTTGATCTTGTTGTGTTATTTGAAATGGTGCTGTATATACTTTTGGTTCACGTTGACGTAAAGCATCACTACCATCCGAACGTCTTATAGTTGGTGGTGTTTTAAATGTACGTGTTGATGCATCATAATTATTTTTAATTGCTGCACATGATGAATGTTCACAATTTTGTGCATCACATGGATAACGTCCAGATGCTGTATCAAGATAAGATGATACACATGTACAACCACCTCCGTTTGGAATAGCTAAATAAAATAATAAATAAATAAATAAATAAATAAATAAATAATATTAATCTTACCTTGTATAGCAACTTGTCCATTAGCTAATTTTTCAACTAATTCACATTGCTCTCTTTCATCAAGTTTATCAATACTTACTTCAAATTCTTTTACATTTTGTAAATTATTTAATAGTTCAATTGATGGTTTTGTATCTTTAATAGTTAATTTTTCTAAATTATGTAATCCATTTAATGCATGTGGATCAATATCTTTTTCTGTTGATATTGATAATGTATGTAAATTAGGATATTTTTGAAAAGCATTAGCTGGTATACGTTCTTGAGAATGTAAACGTAATTCAGCTAAATTTGAATAATTTGGTGGATTATCACTATTAAAATCAGTTACATAAAAAGCATTTATTATTAATTCATGTGCAGGATAAACAGGAAAATTATCTGCAGATATTTGTGATGCTTGTTTAGCTAATTCTAAACGTCCAATATTTCCTGTAAATGGTTGAGATAAATCTGAACGTATATCGCCACCACTTAAACGTAAAGATTTTATATTTGCACCGTTAAATAATTGTTGAAATGTTCCACGAAATGGATATAAAACATATAATTCTAATGAATCAACATTTAAATTTGAAAATAAATTTGGATTATCATTTGGTTGTACAAGTGGATTATAAATTTCTAATGCCTAATAAAAAAATAAAAACAATTTGTTTGTTTTTTTTGATTATATTTTATTACCATATGTTTTCGAGCACCTGGTGGTGAATTATCCGGAAATACACGATTAAATATACTAGGTGATGATAAATGAAGTGACGTAAATTTTTCAAATTTAATACGAAATTCTAAATTTTCTCCATCAGGTTTATATAATTGTTTGACCGGTTCAAATGTCATATCATTAACATTTTGATCATGTTCACCATTAATAACTAATTCAACTGATTGATATTTTTCTTTTTCATTTTCTAAAACATTTATTTTTGATGGTAATGTACGATCAGTTGTACATGTTACACGATGATGGGAACATTTACAATCAAAACCTTCAATAACTTGACAATATTGGGCATCACTTTGTCGACGCGAAATTGATTTTCGAAGTAATGTTGTTGATGATGATAATGAAATAAATAATATTAAAGATAAAAACGCTGTGCGCAACATTTTTATTTCCAATTCTAAATTTATTTATTAGTTAAAAAAAAACAAATAAAATTTTTAATTACCTAAGAAAAAGAAATGTTGACTATGAGAAGAAGAGAGAGATAGAGAGAGCAAATGTATTATCTGCACAAATATTCAATTGAACTAATAAGAATGTCGATCTTTTGACCGACTAATAAACGAAATCTATAGTAATAAAAAGATAAGATAAATTATTTATTTATTTCAATAAAACTTACTATCTTCGTTTAATTGAATAACTCATTTATTGTAAAAAAGCAAAAAAAAAAATGAACAAAAAACAAAAAAACAAAAGAAGAAAAAAGAAAATTATATATTGAAATAATCTGAAGAAACAAAAGAATAGTCTTATGATTTTCTATAATAATTATTTATACACGTGTGTCTGCATCTTATTATACATTAATCTTAAGATCTATGTGTCTGGAAAATATGAGAAGAAATTTATGTATACATATATATATATATATATATATATATATGAGTAGGCCGTTTACCATTTTTTTTTCTTCTTTTCCTTTTATTCCTTCTTCTTCTGGAGTACTTTAGTAATCATCGATCAATGAATCAATCTTTCGGTCTTTCAATATTGCTCATTTCTTAGCGCGTCGATATTAGTCATATATAGGCGGATAGATTACGGCTCGATTATTATTATTTTTAATCGACAGAGTGACGATGTCGGCATATTAGAAGAATATACATAAGCTTAAAACATACTGTGAGAATAACATTTGACGAGCAAACTCTATATATACATATATACATACAATAAAACAGAGAGAACATGTGAAAGAATTCGTTGATCATAGTGAATGTATAAAGAGAAAAAGAGCGAACATCTCAAAAAAAAGTGAGAGTATGAAGGGCGCACTTGTCCTTCATATATATGTTCAATCAGTTCGCCTGCCCGTCGGCAGTTATGATGTTCGTAGATGGAATAGGTAAAGAGAAGAAAATTGAAAATTGAAAGGCAAAGAATAAAAACTACAGAATAGAAAAAGGTAAAGAAAAAAAGAAAATTGTTTGTTCCTTTTCTCGACTTAACATTATCGTTGTCGACCATTGTAAACAAAAATTTTGGTCGTTGGTAATGGGTAAAACTGGTAGATATTCTCTTCTTATTTCTTCTCTTTTCGCTCTACTATCAACATCATGAATATATGAATGTATGTGTATTTTACATAATGGATATAGAAAAGAGAAAAAGAAATAGAGATGAGGAAAGAAGAAAAAAAAGGTACCGCAGTCGTTGCTGTCGCCGCATCAACTTCTTCGTTGATGATGGTTACGATCGTTGTGGTATTAGTAGTGATGGCCTATTGCGGTTACAAGCCAACATACAGACAAAGAAAAAAAAAAGTATTGTAGAAAGAGAACAGTTTTCTCTTACTCTCTCTCCCCCCTCTCTCTCTCTCTCTATTCGCATTGAGTTTAGCCTATTACGCATTGTCACGTCAAAAAAACGAATGCTGATTTGGCGTTCTGTATGTTAATATTATTGCTATAGTTGTTGTTTCTATTATTGCTAATGATATTCTTGGCTGATCATCTTAGCGAGATGAGAAAAACAACGAAGAAAAAAAAAAGATAAAATAAAACACAGAAGAAAAAGGACATATCCAAACCGCAATAAATTGAGTGAAAATATCATCAATTCCTTCTAGGCAAAACAAGATATACTAATTGTACAAAGATCGATTCGCTTTTCTCTCGCATTATCAAGACAATTGATTGTGAGTTGGCGGTTATTTTAAGCTATTTTCTAATCTATTTAGTTATCTACCAAAAAATGAAATATTTTTTTTTTTGTTTTTCTTATTGTGAGAACAAAGTTTATGACAAAAAAAACCTTGTTGTCTCGCCGCTGTCTCGAGGCTAAGCTATTTGGACAATAATTTGCCAATGTCATGTATTATTTCTATAATTATGAATGCATTTATTATTTCTCTTAATTTCTTTATAAATCGTTTTACTATTGTTTTCTACAACTAACGTACACCTATAACTGATAGAGTTGTATATTGTCAATAATAGCAAGAATGCTGATGATTACCTTTATTTGCTTCAATATAACTGCAATAAAAAAAAACGAACAGATGAAGAAAGAAAACCTTCAAAAAAATACGTCTGATAATTGTGTATGTATGTCCTCCAAGCTATATGCAAGAAAACGACAAAAGAAAGCAACAAAGGAAAAAGAAATATTCGTCAGCTGCAGTCCTATTGTACAGAACTTTGGTCTCAAGATAGACACATACGTAGGCAGACAAATATATATATATATATATATATATATATATAAATCAATGAGACGCGTCATTGCTTCTTATATACCAACACATTCACAATAGTGGCCAGAATGTTGGCTTATCAGCTCTCATTGATGTGTTATATATGTATATTTGAAAAGAGTGGAATCTTTCTCTCGTCTTATTTTATCATAACTGAGAGGGTCAGAACAAAAAAGAAAAAAAAAACGAGAAGAATATAAGTAAAGAAAATGACCTTTCTTAGTACCATCAGTAATTATATTGGCAGACGATCGACGAGTCAATTTTACTACCGATGATAGAAAGCGATGATCCATTCATCTCATACAAATATACTATGTCTTAAGGCAATTACTGTTGTAACCAGTTTTTTTTAACGAAGTCTGTCTCTTATCTCAATCCTTCAAATCAAATATATATTTATAAGAGAAAGAGAGAGAGAGAGAGAGAGAGAGAGAAAAAAAGAGAAGAATAAGTACAGAGATGCAGAATCTGCTATTCAAATGAAAAATTTTTTATATGAAGGGAATTTATTCGAAAATTTTTTTTGTATTATCAAGAAAAAAACTTGACTTCTTTTATTAACTTGTACCATAAATAAAACATAAAAAAAACGATCTTTTGTGGCATTCATGATATTATATTGAAATAAACTAGTTTTTCTCAATTATCGATTCTTTAGAATAGTGTTGACACAAAAGAGTAAATGAACACAATAGATGTTATTATTCTTCATTGAACGTACATTAGAAAAGTTATATATGGAAATTGCGCTATTATTTTGGGAAGAAAAACATTGTTTTTTCTCTCAAATTTTTCCAATGTAAATATTTTCTCATAGCCATGTCTTCAAAATTTCTTTCTATACACGAAAGCTTACATGAGTAAATTCTGTATCTGTAAATAAGCGGTTTAGTTATTGTTATCATTTAGTCTTGGTAACATTATCACTATTGCTGAATAAAAAGAAAAGAAAGATGTCAATATTAATTTTTCATCTTATATTTGATCATAAAACTATTATACAAAAGAAAAATGCTCAGAGGTCATTATCATATGTCTACTATGGTATTCGTATTTTTTTCTCGTCAATTTAGTTACATATATAGTCTGTTCTCATGGGTAATATAAGGTGTTAGTTGTTCAATTAGTAAAAAATATTTATATGATCGATATTAGAGTGTCAACCAATTAATGAAATACTTGACTTTTTTTATTTTTCTTTTTTACTGATCTCATATAACTACATAGAAATATGTTCAATAAAAGATTTGATGCTTAGAATTCTTTCTATATATAAAATAGATAACGAAGCCATTAAAGTTTTTTTACTATCTCTGATAGTAATTATTCACCTCCTCCTATATCTATCTAATAACAATAGCTTTCTTTTGCTCAATCTATCTTCGATACATTCATCACATATATATACATATATATAAGTAACAAGATAGATAAATCAAATGATGATAGGAGAAAAACATAGAAAGAAAAAAAGAAGAAGATTGAACGACTTACAAACGTCAATGTCTTTCTTCTATTCATACTACGATTAAGATAAACGGAAATCGAATTTTTTTTTTTACTAGTAGTTGTTGTTGTTGAAGCAAAAGAAAAATAAACTTAATCATGATGTAATTAGTACCAATAAGATGTGCCCTCTTTTCATTACTTATTTATTTCGAGTGTCTATTGATAAATAATCACGTTCTGCCTCTACTATTTCCTCTCTCTCGTATTACAATAATACAAAATAAATTTATTGGAACATTTTCCTCATACTTCAACGTATTTTTTTCTAGTCAATTTATAGAAAAATACATTATTCGTTTTATGTTCATTATACCAAGAAAAGAACGAAGGAAAGCAAAAAAAAAAAACCGAGACCTTCACCTTTTATGAAGGTTGAAGGACATTAGTAACAATTACTGATAGTCAACGTCAAACTGAAGTAAATAAAAAAAAACATAAAGAATTAATACAAGTAAATATGTCATACAGTGAAATACATATACAGATAATAAAATATTAATACAATTATATTCTATTAGTTTCGAGTTTTTATATAATAATTTATAATGTGAAATAATGTATGTTAATAAAACTTCTAGTACTATAATTTTATGAATACAACGGTAATGAAAAAAAAAACTCACTTTTAACGAAACTTAAGTGTAAATATACCTATAAAACAGGAAGAGTAGGCAAGAAGAATAAGTGCGATCAAATGGGTTTTGTGCACACTCTAGAGACTGTCCTTGAATAGAAACGAGAAAAAGAGTGCGAGAAAATTGATGTATGCATACAAGTCGGTTGCAGTTAGCTGCTCTCGTTTTTTTTTTATATTTCTTCTGCTTATATGCAGATATGTCATAATTTTTTTAAGATTAGCAATGAATATACATACACACGAGAGAGAGAGAAAGGAATATTAATAAAAAAGAACTAAAGAGACTTATTTTATCAATTAGCAGCATTTGGTAAGTCATCATATATAAGTAAATAGGTGTTACCAAGGTTTTTTTTCCAATTGAGTGGAAGACAAGCTGTGCGCCTTAAATATGATGTTGAAAAAGATTATTTAATTGTTCACCTCTCTTTCTTTCATTTTTTTTTTTCTTATAAATCTTATCTTAAAAATATACATTAGATTTAATCAATAGATGTTTTATTCTATGCGTACCTGACTACCTTTACACTGATTAACAAATGTTTTTTTGCAAAATAAAAAAAAAAAGTGTTTTTCCTCTCGCTCATTCTCTCATCTATTCCTTTTTTTTTTATATATTTTTTTCTCGTACTTGAAACCTCTTTTTTTTACTCGTCTGTGGTAGGTTTTTTTTTTCTATTATTAATTTAATCATCACAAACATCTGTCAACTAAGTAATTTGCATGCAAGTATTAAAAATATTTTAGAAAAACCACCAAATTCTAAAGATGACACATCGAATCATAGAATATAATCGAAATAATAACAAAAGAAAATATTTTTATATAAACATTTATTTAATAAAAAACAAAAAAAGAAAAGAAATGAATGCATCATTTCAGAGAAAAAAAAAGGAAAAACATAGTACTGAAACCTAATTTTAATAAATACTTACTTATTTAAAATAAACTAAAAGAGTTTCTATTCTCATTAATTAAAGAGAAAAGAATAAGTAAATATAGAAACTAGTCTGTTTTCCAGATAGACATGCCAAGAATATATATGGATTGAATTTCGGCGTGCACGTGCAAAAGAATGCAATCATAGTTTAAACACGCATGCATCTAGACTACAGACGAATCTAAGGAAAACAGAGAAGTAAAAAATAACTGTTATTGATTAACAAATCGAGTTTTTTTTTCTCTTTTCTCAATTTAATTTCTTTTTCTTTCTAACCGACAAAAAATAGCATTCAAAGAGAACGCGAAATCGAACCGTTTCCCAAATAAAAAACCCATCGTAATGATTGATCATCTATCTTTTATCCATTGTCGATCGCGTGCTTGATTGTCATATATATATATATATATATGTATATATGTGAATACTGGCTAATTAATCTTCGATAGAGAGATAGTCAACTGTAAGAGTATGATATAATGATTAATGAACATCATACTGAAGTAACCAAATCATAGAAAAAAACGAGAGAAAATTATCTAATAGTTCCTAAGCATGAATATGAAGAAAGAAAAAATATGTTGTCATTATGATTCTTTTTATTCACATTGATATGTTGACAGAAAAAGACAGACAATGATCTCGAGAAAAGATGGAATCAATAGTTAAGTCAAGGAGAATAATTATTCAAGATTGATCGTGTAGAAAGATATTTTCAAATGATTTTTATAAAAGATTTTTATTTTTCTTTTTTTAGATGAATGATTTAATTTTGTTACATTCAGCCTGCATACATATTTCAGAGTGATTAATGGTTCAATCCCCAAACGTAAGAAAAAAAGCTTCGTTATATCCCTAATATTTAAAGACAAACAGCCGATGGTGAATAAAAGTAGATCGACGAAAGAAGAACAGAATAAGAAAAAAAAAAGAGAAATTAATTGTCTCTGAACTAGTAAGAATGTTTTGACAAAGCTGTCGCTTATATTCCTTCTCGAGGGTCACATTAGCACATTCATTCTCAATTGAAACTTGGAAGACAACATGCAAATGTGCAAATTTCATCAAAGAGTTAATTCAAGTGCAGAACATCTGGCTATATTCACGTGATGATTGGTGTGATGTCATAATCTTCTCTCCATCTGTGCATGTGTGAATTGTTCATATTTATACTGATCAATTTCTTTCATTCTAACGGCTTCTATGATGCTCTAATTTTTTAAGTAAAAGCAAAGATAAAAGAATTCTAGTTCTATATACAAAGCAATATAACATAAACTGTTTTGTTTCCTACACATTGTCAATTCTAAGGTATCAATTACATATCATTTCTTTTTGTATATATACCCGAAAGAAGAAAAAGAAAGAGAGAAAGCAAAAGAAAAAGATACGATACGTATAACAATGAATATGATTACGTGAATTGTAAAGAAAACTAAAGATCACATGATCAAATATAAAGAGAATAAATTTGTAGTGTTATTCATAATATCATCATTGAATCTATTATAAAAATTGATTTAAAAAGCATAAACTTAATAGATAATTTGCATTCTCATCAGTATAACTTATATATATTGCATCATTCAATGATTAAATTAATTTTGCTATATGCATATGTTATGTCTGGTAGCTTTAAGAGACTTGATAATCGATGTATTTAGAAGAGAGAACGACAGTGATGATAGTAATAAGAACAAGAATCAATTAATCTTTTCTGCAATGTGAGAGTGATGCTTTTCTTCTTTAATAATAAGTTTATACTTTATATAAGCGCACAAAAAAAAGACACTTACGATTCCTTTCAAATATTCATTTTCTTAATCGTATGTATATGTATTAAAAAAATAGTCGATCGATCTTTTTACTTTTATACTTACTTTTACGTACATACATTCAATGTTCGAATAATGAGAAAAAGATCGAACATCATTTCGCGACAGATAACAAATAAGATGTAGTCGATACATAGAGCTTCAGAGAAAAAGGATATATATATGTAGAGAGAGAGAGAAACAGAAAGTGCAAAAGAAGAAGAGAGATCAACACGATTGTTATCAATGTTCTTTTTCTTCGTTACTTTAATTTTTTTGTATTTAATGCAGCTTGCTGTGAGGAATGTTTGAACAGTAGAGTGTAGACTATCACTACTCACCCTATACAATATAGTAAAGTTAATCAAGCAAATGGGACTCTCTTCAATGATGTTGACGACGATAATGCAATAGATGTGTATATACTTGATTGTCACATACACATATGTAGTAAGAAGAATATTGAAGTATAAGACATATATATGAATATACAATATGAGAAATAATAAAGCAATCAAGAAATACTAAATAACTAATATTATTGTTTCTACTTATGTGTTTTTCAAGGTAAAGACCTTGTCGGAACTATGATTGACTGGCATGATGATGAAAAGAAATACAAATAAAATATCGTATTCTGATCGATCGGAAAATCGGAAGATGTTTTTACGAGAATAAGAAAAATAAATGAAAAGTCTTCCGACTAGAAAACTTAAACTTATTATTTATTTATGATATATCTTTAAGCTCGATCGGAACAGAATTTTTCTTTTATTTTCTTCAAAAATTGCCATTCGCAATTTCATATCATATTTTTATATAATCATTGAAACAACTCTTCTAATAAACATGTTAATGTTGATAGAATTTATATACAAACATGCCGTGCATTTGACAATTGACAAGAGGCTAAAAAGAAAGACGATGAGCTTAATATTCATGTCAAGGTTACTGATGTTCTATTATGCTTCAAGCAGAATAATACTTATGATGATTGATCGACATCGATCGGTTTTTTTTTTTTTTTTTGTCGAACAATTATCAGTACAATCCTATTGCATAATATAGATATACATAACTCCACCTGTCTTTCTATTGAACGGAGGTCGTAGTAGTTACTAACCTTGTTTGCTTTCGTATCTATATATGAGAGAAGACTTTATATATTATGTTAACCTTCAATGTATAGTTACTTGCTTAGTTCAACATAATTTGTCAATGACATTATTTTTTATATTTTTCTTTTTTTATTGTTTTAATGTTTTTCTTTTTTTTTTTCTTTCTTTCTTTTAGAAAATGGTCAACATTATCATTAAAAAGATGAGCACCATGTGTATAATGTTATTCTAATATATTGAATATCTATTCTCTAATTGAAAACATTGTCATTGAATCAATAGATATTCATTATTTGAGTAAGTGACATTGCCATTATGCCACCAGAAGTTCAATAGGCATTTGAACTTATGTGTACGGCCATAAAATCGATTGATCATAGAACGGCAACTGCTGCTGTTTATAGCTTAAAGAGATATACATATGGAATGATGTAATGGTTATCACGATGCCACGCGTGCATTATTACACACATTTAAGATAGAGTATGTACCCATATCTATAGTTTTATTATTCTTCAATTAAACACACATGTACAATTGAATCTTAGAATTTTCTTTTATAATTCTAATAAATAACAACTATCTTTAAAATACAAAAGGTCAAATACTAATTATAAAATTTTGACTTTTCTTTTTGTTGTTTGTACTCTCTTATCTTATTGATCATTGATTGATGATATAAAAAAATATAAATTCCCAAGCGATATTATCAATAAAAACAAAAAATTCTTTTCATTCTCTATAGAAATCAAACATTAACACAATCATATTTGATGTATTATTAGTCAAAAAAAAAAATCAAATTATATTTAGAATACTTTCGTTGTACGCATGTATATATATTCATTATTAAAATAAAACAAAAAAACAACAACAAATAATTCATCTGAGAAATAAACTATATAAACCGTTAGACACAGCGACAATGATGATAATTGTGCTAATAAAACTTAAAGGTTATTCATCATCATTGGACTCGTCAAATATGCGTATACATACACACATTTATGATTATACAATATAATAACAAGAAAAAAAAAAGAAAGAAATCATACAAAATAAAGCTTGGAAAATCATCACGTTTTTTTACAATATAAAATACTGAGATTCGGAAATATAAAAATTTCATTCAATAAAATATATAAAGAATAAAACAAAAAAACAGAAATATTAACAATTCAGATCACTTTCATTTATCAATAACATTGATTGTTGTTGTTCGTTGAGAGCACTTGTTGATAATGACATATCATGATCATCAAGTAAAAGATCAGAATAGGATTTAATTGGCATATAATGTTGTTCTTTACTTGAAACTACTCGTGTTGAATCAAATGAATCAATTGATGATAACTGAGAATTCGAAGCAAAATACGGATAAAGAACTCCATCTAAATATAAAATAAATCTTTTTTTGTTTTTTTTATCAATTTTTATATTGTTATTGTCTATACTTATTGATTGTGTATCAGTTGTTTTTAAATAATTAATTAAAATTAAACCACATGTTATAATAGAAAAACCCAGTAAACATGCACTTATATCAATTATTGTTAATCGTTTCCATTCATGAAAAAGTATACCTGATGTAATAAGAACACATGTTGTAAAAAAAACATAATAAACAGTTGTTACAGTTGCTGTTGGAAATAAATCTAATGCTTTATTAAGATATATCATTTGTACAATAATACAAAATACAATTATAAATATACATAAAAATGTTAACCATATTGGATATGTATATTTATGTGTATAAAGTTCTTTTATACCAATACCAACACCTTTACATGCTGTTACAGTAAATGCACCCAATAGTGAACAAATTAATATATATATAAATACATATTTTGAACCTATTCTTGGGCCATAATATATAATTAAACAAACAATTATTATACATGTAACTAACGAAAAGAGAATGAATTCTAGAGAAATAAAAAAAAAGAAAATTCAATAAATCAATTCAATATTGAATATTTTAATGAATATGTATATTTCTACCTGGTGCTCGAATTTTAAGAGCAAAATCATTTAATGAATTAACTTCACTCTCTTTTGGTGCATGAATAACAATAATGATTGAACCAAATATAGTAAGAAGACAGCCAATTTTACCACATAAATTTAATTTTTCATCCAAGAATCGAACAGCCATTAAAGCACTATTATATAAATGGAAATTATTAAAAACAAGATAACTATTAAGAAAATTTTTATTCTCCAAGGTCTTGTGGAGGATGGGGTTAGGCGAATTTTTTAAAGTTTCTACAATAGATAGATCTGTTGAGGACTCAAAATATGATTGTTCGATAGAGAGTATTTCGACTTGCCCATGTAACGCGATACTTGGCTGATTAGCTTTTGAAAAAAATTTTTTCGAATTGATTAGATTTGAATGGACTACGATATACAGTTTTTCGCGCCGATTATGAATCTGGCCTTTATTTCCAAGAACGAACTAGGATTTTCCATAGGAAATCACCTTTTAAACTTTTCAAAAACCACATTTTTAATTTTTTAATCAAGTAAATTTTTCATGAAATGCCTCGGAATATACCATTCGATACAGGATTTTATTCTCTACAAAATAGTCTATTAAGTCTTGACTTCCGTAGCTATGGACAACTTGTAGACTTTAATATATTTTCCAACTTAGTGCTCAGTTTGTGAGCTCTCCAATCGATGAATCAATTCTATTTTTTGTATAACACGCTTAAGTACTCTGAAAGGATAACACTTAAAAGAATCAAACCATTCTGACCATGTTTAGTGCCTCAAAATTCATGGACAAAAAAATGTATCACAACATTACGTTCGTTTTTTATGCATTTCTTACGCAAATGTTAAAAGCTAGAAGAAAACTTTTTTTCTACCATTGATTAGCTCACTCAAAGTTCTACAAAACGTGCTCTTTTTTTATTATTCATGTGGATAGAATTTTTCTTTAGAAACTTAAACTGAAATAAGAGCATCGAAGAAAAAGGGGTCCTTTCATGTCACGGCGTTACGCGACCAAGAAAAACTTTCTCTATACTCGAAGTTTCAAGGAAAACTATTGATTTTTGTAACATGGATAGAATGACGTTTGAATGAACTTCGTACCCCTTACAGTCTCTATGATAATTGATGAACACTGTGTCAAAAACGTCACAATGTTATGTTTGAACAAGCCGATTAACGCAATTACGAAATTCTAATTAGTTCTGGAAAAAAATAAATTTCAAAAAATCAATCTTGATAGTTGCCCCTTTTTTTTATCTGTTTCTATCTTCTTTAGCCTAGTATGATTATCTTGCTTATGAGAATTAACATTTCGATTCTTTAGAACTACAATAAATTGTTTTGACATGAATATAAGCAATATGTTCTTTTTGACAATTAATTATAAAATAACGTGAAAAGCATCTCTTTGCCCTGCAGGACGCCTGGCAACACACAATCTAACAGAACGAAAATTTGTTTACAAAGTATTTCTTTTTCTTAGGTCAGAACGAGATGCAATAAAAGTGTGCTGCGAAAATCTCTTTTACATTCATAGCATTCCTATCTGACAACAGTACTGTTCTCAGCTCTACTTAGTTTATTTATGCAGATCACATATTGATTTGGTAGATTTTCTCTCGAACTAGATCAATCTTTTGATCTATTTGATTATTCAAACATTTATAATTACTTAATAAATTAACTATAAGTACAAAATCACTAAATAAATAATGTCACGGGATTTTTGTTTATACGAAATATGTAAATTCAGTATGATATATTCAATATAATTATTTGAAGAAAATGATGAGAACATGTTTCAAGTCAAGGTTTTCAATCCTCTCCATTGCACACCATAGTAACCGAGGTTAAAGATCATTAAATATAAACATTTCCTTAGCAACCGATCATTATTTAATGTATTATTTAAAATAGACTATCAATAGTATAATTAAGTTAAAGATATGTGAATTATATATTCGAAATACATAAATATATTTTCTGTTTTCTAGATGTTAAGTACATACCTGACTAAAACTGATAATGCACCAAGTGGTGTAACAACTGATGCTGGTGCAAAACCATAAGCAGCAAAATTACATAATTCTCCAAGTCCCATAGTTACTAATCCAACCCACCATTGCATTTCACATAAATATCCAAAACCACCTGATCCTATAAAATATATTTTTTTTATTTCTTTTTTATTCAAAAAAGAAAAAAATTCAATTTATTTTTTCATCAAACCTGCTCGAAGTGAAACATTATAATTAATTAAATTTAATAAACCTTTTTTTTTTAAAATAAAACTTGAACCAATAAATAAACTTGATAAAAAAGCTAAGAATACTCCAATAAAAAAATTCATTGAATTGGTAGGAAATACTGAATCATTTCCTATTGTTGCCGTTGTTATCATATTAATTGTATCATCTATTAAATAGATTTTTTTATAATCAAATATATATATATATAAATCGAATTCAATTCTATTCATGAATCATTTACCTGCATCATATGCCATAATTTTTCATCTAAAAATGAACAAAACCTTACATAAATTTATTTCGAATTTATATAGAGCGGGAATAAAAAATATAAGTGTACTTCAATTTCTTTTCTTTTTTTTCTCTTTCTTTCTCTTTAAACAAAATACACAACATATATATATTTATTCAAGAAAATATAGATGATCAATTCATGTCTCATTTCTTTTCTCCAGTTTCTTTTTTTTTTTACATAGAAAAGAACATAAAAGAAAAAACAACATCAAATTACTACTTCATGATAACCCCATCACCTAAGAATACATGCATAGAAAGACAAACAAAACATCATAACAAATCATATGAGATAGTTGTTTATTATATCAAGAATAAAAAAAAAAAAGAAGATGAATATCGATCTCAATATGAGACGTAAAAAAGAAGAAAGAAAAGAAAAGCAAAAAAAAAACAACAACAATTCCTGATAACAAAAAACTGTTTTAACTTATTGTTGATCATTTAATATGATCAGGTGATAAATTATTCATATATCTATTCCACATTTTCATAAAAAGTTCTTCTAAATATTGTGTATATAATGTTGTATTAAATAATGGACTTGTTAAACGACGTGACCATACTTTAGCTCGAATTGATTCTAAATAAATTCTATCATTACCAAGACGAACAGCTATATTTTCATAATCATCATATGATTCTGCAACTAATTCTGGACAACCTATTGTATGTAATAATGATGCACCAACACGTGAGGCTAATGTTTCAAATGGTAATGATATCATTGGTGTACCTATTAAAAAATAAAATAATAAATCAATAAATATAATTTTTTGAAAATAAATCTCACCTGCCCAAAGAACATCCATGCCAGTTGTATGACCATTACATAATGGTGTATCAAGACAAATATCAGCTAATTGACCACGTCGAACATGTTCTTCTTTAGGTGCAACATTTGAAAAAATTAATCTTGATGGATCAATATCATATAATTTTGCTGTTTTTATTAAATTTTCTTCACCAGCTGCTGGAAAACGTAATAACCAAAGTACACTATCTGATACACGTTTTAAAATCTAAATAAAAAATTTAGAAGAAAAGTGTTTTTTTTTCTGTTAATTATTTTAAACTTACATTGCACCAACAACGCATTGTTAATGGATCAATTTTATATAATTGATTAAAATTACAATAAATAATTGCATTTTCTGGTAAACCATACTGTGTACGTGTTGTTAATAAAACTGTTTGAGGAACTTCTTCACCTGTTGCCGCTCGACTACTTGTCTATTAATTAATAAAAAAAAACCAAAAAAAAAACATTATGATTTTTTTCTTTTTTAAATCTATACCTGTAATGTTGTTGTACCATTTTGTGCAACAATACCATTTATACTAACTTGATTATGTCCTTGTTGTAATAATTGATGAACAACAGTTGCTTGTGGCAATTCAACTAATGAAGTAATCACTTCTTCTTTAGATTTTTTTGGACTTATTTCGTTATCATCATCATCATCATCATTTGGTGATGAAACTTTAACTGTTATTGTCTAAAAAGATAAAATACAAAACAAAGATTAGTTTTTCTAAATAAAAAAAATTCTTTTCATTTTACTTTAACATCACTTCTTTCAAGTATAGGTTTTAAATTTGTACCATTAACAATTGAACGATTATCAATTGTTGGTATTGTATTTGTATTATTATTATTATTATTATTATTTGTTTGTTGACTTTGAATAATAACCGCTTTTTCCGTCATATGACGAAACATATGTGCATGATCACCAATAAAAAATGTATAAGGCATATATGCAAGTTTTTCAGAATATTGAGATGATAACGTTAATGGCGAAGTTATTTCATCTGTTATTAAATAATCCATATATGGTGCACCGGATGTATTAGGATAACCAAGCCACATAACTTGAATTGGTGCTGGACGAAGTGCAAATATTTCATTACGAGCACCACGTGTATAACCATTTAGATTAACCAATATATGAATTCCATCGGAATGAATACGATCAGCCTAAAAAAAATATGAAATATAATGTAGATGTTGATATTACAATAGTAAAAATTCTATCCATGTTTTATAATTACTTTTCAACAATTATATTATTATAGTGCATTTAGATAATGCTCGGTTACTAAGAAAGAGTTCGTACTCGATGAACTTTGATTCCAATTGCTAAGAAAGAAGTAGTGTATGGAATTATTATGAATGATTTCTATCAGAACATGTGACTTTGTAATGTGTTCGAAAAAACGAAATATGTATGTGCAAAAATAACATATTATAGTATTTCTTATGATTGTTTTATGAAGAAAAATTTTGAAAATACTTCTTTTATTAATTTTAAACAATTCATCAATTTGATTGGAATAGAGTAATGATTCCCGAATTTTTTCGTTGGTTTTCTTCCTTCTATCTCAAGGTCGTTACTTCGTTACTAAAGTTCACTCAAAAAAAAATGAATAGGCAACTCTATTTACTTTTTTGTCATAAAACAAATAACAAGTTAAACAAACATAGAAGAACAAATATCTATCAGTTCGATCATTAGCAGATTACGTCTGTTTGCTGTATCCAGACAGAGCTGTAGGGATTGCAATACTAGAGTTTATTCACTATTTTATAGTATAAAATATAATTTTTCTAATATTTCTGTTTGTGTTAATATCAGAAAAGCCGGAATTGAGATAAATGCATGGAACAATAGCCTAAAGACTGGTTTCTCACACACAATCAGATTTTTTCCGATATCTGGTTTTCTCAAAAAATTTTGATGATTTTCGTTTTTCCCTCCATTTATCCATTTTCGAATCATACCTTCAGCGATTTTCTACTACATTATGAGATAAAGTCAAATATTCTTTTTAGAGCATGTCAAGATGCAATGCTTACTAAAGTCTATGTTTTCAATTAAGCTTTGTTATTATGATATTCACAATCATCTTCTATAATTAGATTACCATATTTTTAGAATTTTTTTGTTTTTTCACTTAAAACATAAGAATTTAAAAACTCCTCAAATATCATGCTATAGGGTTGAAAATTTCACGTAATTTAAATCAATCTAGTCCAAGATAAAGTTTTGAGAAGAAGAAGAATTGTAATTAATATATACTTCGGTTTGTGAATTTCTATCTATTGATAACATATGTCGATAATGAAAACTTTTAATCATAATACATTGCTTTTTTTAGATCATGCTTCATAAAAAATATAAATATAGAAAATGTTCGTCTTTTGATATTATTAATATCTATTTAATAATCTTACCGCTTGTCCATTGCATGTAATTGATGATAAATC
This sequence comes from Macrotrachela quadricornifera, assembly GCA_022393335.1. NCBI lineage: Eukaryota > Metazoa > Rotifera > Eurotatoria > Philodinida > Philodinidae > Macrotrachela > Macrotrachela quadricornifera. Next base: position 41,828 of record JAJEKB010001023.1, on the reverse strand, counting down.
AATAAAATGTTCTGCTTCACGTTGAATTTTTGCTCGAAATGTTGTGCCATCATCGGCACTTAATGAATAACAAAATATTTCTACATGTTTTCGATTATGTAAACCTGGTATACTTTGCATTAAATGTGCTGTTGGATGATTACAAAAATCTGAACTAACATAACCTATACGTAAACGATTATTATTTACACTTAAATCTCGTGAATATGTATAGGATTTTTTATGTAATAATTGAATCTAAAATTTTAAGATATATAAATATACATATATATTTGTTTTTCTATTAAATAAAATTTTCTTTTTACTCGTTCAAGACATAAAAGAGCATGTCGAGTAGCAATATTTCGTCGTTGTTCACCGGTTAATGGATAAAGCATACTATGATGTGGATGTACACTTGGTAAACGATTTTTTTCAAGTTGTTCTTGTACAATTGAACATATTTTATTTAAACGAATATCATAATCACTCCAATCACAAATAATCTAAATAAATAATAATATTTAAAAAAAAAAAAATTGCTTTTTTTTATACATATACCTGTAAACAATGAGCTAAATTACAAAAAGCATCTGGAAAATCTGGTTTTAATTTTAATGCTGTTTTATAAGATTGTATAGCATCAAGAATATTGCCTGTATCTTTATGTATTGAAGCTAAATTTGAATGTGCATCAGCAAATGATGGATTTATTTGTATGGCACGTGTATAACACTGTAATGCACCTGCTATATCACCAATTTCTTTTAATGTATTACCAAGATTTGAATGTGCATCTGCAAACATTGGTTGAATACGTATTGCTTCTTTATAATGATTTAATGCATCATGTAAACGACCTTGTTGTTGTAAAACTGATGCTAAATTTGAATGTGCTGCAGCAAAATTTGGTAAAATATCTAATGCACGTTTATATAAATTAATTGCTTCATCTATTTGACCTTGTTCACGACGAATATTTGCTAAATTATTGAGAGAATCAGCATGCGTTGGACATTGATTTAGTGCTGTTTTATAACATTCTTCAGCTTCAGGCACCTATAATCAGAGAATTTTATAGGGTTGCTTTTTCTTATTAAGAAAATCAATCAAGTTGATCAAAATTTGTAATGTTGAAGGCGTTCTAATTCCTCATTCTCTTTTTGTTTTAAGATTTCTAAATTTGCAAATATAATTCAATCAATTGGATGAAAATCTTTATTACAGATATATTATCTAATGTAATGACACTTGATAAAACTTTATCCAATTGAACTAAAACTATTTTTTTGAAGATATTTATAAATCATTCTAAAAATAGCTCTAAATTCCTTTAGAAAAGACAAAACGAATACGATCGATGGTATAAATTGCGATCATTCAAGCTTAGAACAAAAAGACAATATATGATCTATTTATAAAAATGTGTAAACAAAAAAATGCATTTTTGGTTTTAGTAAACAATACTAATGTCTATGTCAGAATAAAATGATCATGAGCATTTTTTGAATAATTTTCGATAAGTACATTATATAGGTCTGCAGTTTTTCATCGTTCGAAAAAGTAATGTTCGGACTATCAAATGGTCAAACCAGAGATTCAGACCCGGCAGAGTTGCTCCGATCCCTATTTTTTTCCCGAACTCGATCTCGATCCCATCGGGATCGGGACCTAGTTAATTATTTTCTATCGAAATGCAACTTTCTGTTCATTCAAAAATCCAATATAATGTTTCGTAAAAATAAAACTAGAAAACACGTATAGACATGTCAAGAATAAATAAGTTCATCTTTACTTGATACGATATTATTCTATCTTACAAAAGCCTAATGAGGATATCGATATACAGAAAACACAGTTCGAATCGATGAAATTTAGAATTATATTATGAATACGAATAAGAGTGTCTAATAAAAGTTAAAGCATTATGATGAATAAAAAGAAAAACTTCGAATATCTAGTAAAGAAATCTAGTGTTGAAGAAGAAAATGATTTTCTATCTAGATTATATTGATGTACATAGTGATAATATGATTGTATTGTATTAGATATATTGTTCTCAATCATATGATCTCTTTTTTTTTGTTTCTGTCCTCCACCACCACATTGATTTGTCCCTACTGACCTTGTCTTTGATCTTTTCTCTCGTTTCACTTTTAATTTGTTGAAATGTTTTATCTGTCTCGAATAAATATTTTCTCTCACTTGATCGACTAGTTTGATATAGCATCTGACAGACAAAACTCAGAATATTGGGATATAAGATTTGACGTCAGCTTTCCGCCAACAAATCATAGTACCATGAAATCTTATTGAGTGGTGTCTCATTCGACATATGTGTTTAAAAATCATTCCTGGCAGACTCAGAAAAATCGGCAAAAAAACCCGGTTCCGCCGGATCCTACCACAGTTGTATATTTTGTATTAATTGAGAATTATTCAAAAAATGCTCACAATTACTTTATTCTGAAATGAACAATAATATTTTTAATTCCATTGAACTATGAATCGAAATATAATTCATTTTAGAATCTCATTCATATTTGTATTATATTAATATACTTACTTTGCCTTGTACTTTTAATGCATTTGCTAAATTACAATAAGCATCTGGAAAATTTGATTGTAATTGAATGGCTCGACGATAAGTTTCAATTGCTAAATCAATATGACTAACATAAAACAAAAAAAAAGATACAAATATTTATTTCTATTTTTCATTACCCTTGTTCATAATAAGCACAAGCAAGATTACCATGAACAATTGGATGATTTGGTGAAAGATTTAATGCACGTAAATAAGCTGTAATAGCACTAGAGACAAAAAGTAAAATTTAGTTTTTTTTTTATTTTTCAATAAAAAAAAAAAGATTTTACCGATCAAATATTCGTGCTTCTTTTAATACATTTCCTAGATTAATATGTGCATCAAGAAAATTTGGATCTAACGCAACTGCCTATTATTAAAAAAATAAAATTAATTATATAAAAATTTAATGTAAAATAAACCTTTTCAAAATGATGAATAGCTAACCACACTTCACCTTGACAATTAAATATACAACCTAAATTACTCCATGCTACAGCAAATGTTGGTTGAGTTTTAATCACTTTTAAATAACATTCCTAATATAATAAAAAAAAAAAGATATATTTTATCTTCTAAACCTTAACATTTACTTTCGCTTCTTCTAAATAACCAAGTGCTTTTAATAAATTTCCTAGATCATTTCGAACACCATATAAATCCTAGAAAATAATTAATTAAAAATAAAATTTTATAATAAAAGAAGAAACATATGTATTATAATTAAACATACAGGATTATATTGTAACGCTGTTAAATAAGCACTAACAGCACCTTCCATATCAGAATTTGCAATAAGTGCTGCTGCATAATTAATACTAAATTATAAAATAAATAGTAAAAAAGAATAAAATATTTCTTAATTATTTTTTTCTTACTATCCATCAATAAAATCTGGTTTTAATTGTAATGCTTTAACATAATGATCAAGTGCTAAATTTAAAAGACCTTTTTCTTTATATACATTAGCTAAATTAGAATGAGCTTCGGCTAGATGTGGATCAAGTTTTGTTGCTAAAAGACTATATTCCATTGATCTAAATATTAAAAAGTTAATAATAACAGAAAATCAATTATGAAAATATTTACTGGTCATAACGACGCAGTTGAAAATAAATTGAACTTAATAAAAGTAATAAACTTGTATTATCTGGTTCTTGTTGATATAATTGTAGACAATATTGTTCTGCACGTTCATAATTTCCATTTTGATAATCACGATTTGCGCGTTCAGCAATAGCTAAAAGTATATAAACAAGAAATAGAAAAAAAAAAATTCTTTTTTTTTTTCTTACTTTGAAAATCGGTTATACTGTTTGGTGAACGAATATAATTATGATGATGTTTGGAATTAGAATTCGGTAACATTGTTGAAGATGATGATATATTTTTCATAGGTGATGTATTAGATAGAATGTCTTAAATAATAATAATAAGATTATTTTGTATTTATATAAAAAAATTTTTACCATTTTGATTATTCATTATGGAATGAAAAATTCAGCTTAAATTTTAATAAACATAACCCAAATAAAGTTTATTTAGTATTTTACGTATATAATCTTTAAATAGAAAAAGCGAAAATATTTCTATCCTTTAGTAATAACCATTACATCGTCATCCGATGAAGCAATAAAAAATTATTAGTTGGTAGTATCAACGATATAGCAACACAAAAAAATGAGTATGGATGAATCAGCTGTTAGACAGATGTCACTATATTATAGATTTATTACGAATATTATATATGAAAAAAAAAGGATTTTTTTCTAATAGAAAATAAAATTTATTTTACATTAAAAAATAATCATAGAAGATTTTTATTCTTTATTAATGTTATAAATACAACAATAATTCGTGTACGAGTGACTTCGACTCTCAATTTTGGTACATTCTTAATACTTAGGGATAATCAAAAGTAGTGGCGAAGGTACCTTATTTTCTTATAGAAAGCTTGAGAAAAATTTCCTTTTTTTATGGTACGAGAGAAAAAATGATGTTCTGTTTTTCTATGTTATTTAATCAATCTTCAACTAATAGTATAATGTTTTAAAAGAACAAATTATAGCACAAGATGCAGTATGAAAAGCCCTATAATCTATAAAGCAAAGTTTATTTTATTTGTTTACTTCTTAATTTTGAAAAGTAAAACTTTATGCCATCAGTTTTTTCTGTTCCAAAAATTAATTTTCTTCTGTATCAAGAGAAATTTCTTTGTTGTTATCTCAGTTATAAAAACAAGCAGTCTTATGTAAGTTACAGAATTTTTCACGCTGTATATTATGATATATTTTATTTTCTGATACAATATGTTAAGTTATTGAAAACTGAAATGCAAAGCGTAACCATTTAATCCGCCTTAACCGATAGTTAAGTTTTCAACAAAAGTAGTTTCGATCTTCTATTTTATTATTAGATTATTACTTGAAGAATGATCAAATAATATAGAAAAACAGAGCATGATTTTCTCTATCATACCACAAAATAAAAGAAATTTTTCTCAAGCTTTCTATAAGAAAATACGATATCTCTGCTACTATTTTTGGGTACTCCTAAGTGTTAATTCCAATAGAAGAAAGTAAATGGAAGTAATAATCTGAATGATTACGAACATGGCGATTTTTTTATTATCTGTTTTCAGACAATGAAAATTTATTAAAAAATACATCTATTAACTAAAATTCACATATAAAAAAAACCCCTTTATTTTCTAATTGTACAATTGATGTCAAGCACCGGTTAATTAATTTTATTCATTTTTTTGCAGTAATATGACGCGTATTTTTCTGTGCTGTTTCTATATATGGATGTCCAGATGGTAAAATTTTCTTATATAAAACTAAAACTCGTTGAAAATAAGCAAGAGACATTTTTGATTTTTGCATATGTTCATAAATCATTCCGATATTGTTCAAACTTTCACCAATATCCATATGATCAGAAGGATAAAATTTCTCTCGTATTTTAAGTGCTTGTTGATGATAATCAAGAGCTTCATTATATTTTGCTTTTTGATATAAAATATTTCCTATATTAGTGAAAGTATAAGCAATATCAGGATGATCAGATATATAGAATTTTTGTTGTATTTTAAGAGCATTTTGATGATAATGAAAAGCTTCATCATATTTTCCTTGTCGATTAAGAGTACAACCAATATTATTAAGGCATAGAGCAATATCAATATGATCGGGTGAATAAAATTTTTCTTGCATTGTAAGCGCTTGTAAATAATAATTTAAAGCTTCATCATATTTATTTTGTTGATATAAAATATTGCCAATATTATTGAGACTTCGAGCTGTATCAATATGACCAGAAGGATAATATTTTTCTCGTATTTTAAATGCTTGTTGATGATAATAGAGTGCTTCATCATATTTTCCACGATTATATAATATAATACCAATGTTATTAAAACTACCAGCAATATCAATATGACCATAAGGAAATAATTTTTGCTGCATTTTTAATGCATGTTGACAGATATCGAATGCTTCATTACATTTTCCTTGTATATTTAGTATAAGACCGATATTGTTAAGAATTTGAGCAGTATCAGTGCGACCATTAGGATATAAATTTTGTTGCATTTTAAGTGCTTGTTGATAATTATCAGCAGCTTCATCATATTCTCCTTTTTCATACAGAATATTACCGATATTATTTAAATTTCGAGCAATTTCAATATGATCTGAGGTATAACATTTTTGAAACATTTTTAATGCTTGTTGATAGTGATCAAGAGCTTTATTATAATTTCCTTGTATATTTAGAATAAGAGCAATATTGTTATATATTCGAGCAATATCAATAAGATCAGAAGAATTATATTTTTGTTGTATTTTTAATGCTTGTTGATAATAATCAAGAGCTTTATCATATTTTTCTTGTTCATAAAAAATAATTCCAAGTTTATTAAGTATATAAGTTGCTTCTTTTGAACGTATTGGTTTAGTATTTATCATTCGATTATATGCACGATTATAATAATCTTGTGCAATATTTAATTGATTTTTAAAATTATAAATTCGACCAAGATTAAATTCTATCCAAGGAATATCATATTCATTTGAATTATTTAATAATTCTTCAAAATATTTTTGTGCTTTATCATATTGTTCGAAATGACACATTAATCGTCCAAAAACTATATTGAAATTTTTTTCTTCTGTTTTATAATATTTTTCTTCAAGATAATCTTTAAGAATTTTTTCTCCATCATTTGTTACATTCATTTTTATTAAACATATTTGTGTTTGATATTCAATATTTTTTAATCGAAATGTTGTATTTATATCAAATAATACTTCTTTTCTATTAGGATATTGACTATATTGATTAATATCAGCAAAAATAATATTTTTTCCATGTTCTTCAAGATTACATTCAATTTCAAAAATAACTGGTATATAATCATTTCGTTTAGTTGATTTAATAGCTAAATCAACAGCTATTGTTTGTAATCGACTAGCAAATAAATAATTATTCATAGAAATAAGTGTATTTTCATTATCTTTGAATTTTTTTAATTCTTTTTTAGTTAATTTTGTTCCATAATAAACAATTATTAATTTTTCATTTGAGAGTAAAATTTTTTCACGTTCATTAACGAGATTTTTTGTCAGATCATTAATAAAAAAAGCTAATTTATATAATTGATCAATATCTTGATTTTTTAATGCTTTAGTTAGACATTTTGAAATAAATGATTCTTTTAAATACCATTGAAGAGCTTTTTTAGATTGATATTCTTGTTCAAATTGATGAATTAATTTTTTTTCTTTAATATTATTTTGATAATATTGTTGACATATATTAATTAATGACTTTTTTCTTTGTTGATTATATGATAAATGTGATATAATATATTTAAAAAGTTGATACCAAAGAAATTTTGCTGATTCTTTTGTTATATATTCTATTGATTTTTGTTGTTCATTAAAAAAATTAAATGTTAATAATTTTTTATCAATAAAATCAATTTCTTTTTGAATTGATGCATATAAACAATTTAAATCTGTATATATATCAATAATTTTTGAATATAAATTTGTTAAATATATATATTGAATTTTTTCTATACAAATAATAAATATAGCATCAATTTGATTAAATCTAACGACTTTTTGTAAAATTTCATCAGCATTAAAACCAGATGTAATTAAAAAGATTTTTTCTTTATCATTAATTTGAATAAATTTAAGACATGATTCAAGTTCAGTATAAAAGATAATATTAATATTCATTTGTTTTATATCTTTATGCATGCTTATATTAGAGTCAAAGAGACCGTCCATGAAGAACGTTCAAGTAAAAATGACATTTTTTGAGCTACCACCTTCTTCCTATCCAGAAATGTCCAGTTGTGACTAACCTCTTTTTCTCTCTTGGACGTCCAATTTGCAAAAAAATTTTTGAAAAAATCTATTTGTTGAAAAATATTGTTTTTTTCTTATCAGACGACTAGATATCAATGGAGTCATATCTCTGAGGATCTATTGCCATAGATCTAGATCAGAACATGATTAGATCTAAGATGAGTTTTTTCACTAATATTTAGTATTCTTTATGCACATAGTTAAATGAAAGACTCGCGTGTTAGCTATTCACTATTTACTTGCAGGAATAAGTCAACATTGAACTATATCTTGTTGTAAATTAATGAGCTGCCGATCCATGTTTTTGTGGTTCCTGTTAGAGCTGAAGTTCATGTAAAAAGGTTAGGAACAAAATTAGAGAAAAATCGATTAAAATCAATGGTTTTTTCACAATTTTTAAGTGACTATTATTGAAATTAATTAAAATAATCAATAATGTTTCGATTTTTTCGGTTATTTCCGATCACAAGTGTATCATTTTCATCCGATTTTTCCCTAATTTATTTACATGAGAAGGATCAGCAAATTGTCTAATAGGGACTTGGACTCCGACTTGATCGGATTCGAATCTAGAAGGATATCTAGCTCTCTTCAGAGAACAGAATCATATTCTATATAGATATTTGACTAACGCATGAAGTCTCATGGAATTCTAATAGATTGATCTTATGAAAATACTGTTCAAAACTCAGTTCCACTTGACAGTTTCACAAAAAATCAAAATTACCGTCTGAACGTCTAGTGCATATGACCCTTATCCTCCCTCTGCCCAGAAATGTCCAGTTTCGGCTGAGCTCCTTCCCTACCTTGTCTGAACGTTCTTTATGGATAGTCCTAAACCAAACAATAATAGTACTGTCTTTATTATCGATATGATTTGTAATAATAGAATGATGATTAGTCATGGTAGAATTGATTACATCTGCTTTATTATTCATCGTCATGTAAAGACGTACTATTTGTTGGAAATCTGAAATATATATATGTAAATGAAAAAGAAAAATTCTGTATATTAAAAAATAGTTAAATATACACGTTAAAAATTTTTTTTTCTCAAAATAAACTACCCGATAGCCTGGTTTTTATTATTTATCTTGAGTACTCCTTAGTTGCAAAAATTCTTCGTTTTTTTTCTTTTTTGTTATCTTTCTCCTTTTTTGTGTATGATGACGTTTATTTTATCAATAAATATCACAAAACTTTCTATTTATTCTCTTGTCTTTATCACAATAATAATATAATGATGACATACATATATATTAGAGTAGTAAATCTTTGATAAAAATTATTCATCGCGAATTTTAATTAGCATAACTGAAAAAATTCAACATGAAGTATTGAATAAAATAATGGAAGTTTTTAAAATGTTTCAATTCATAAATAGAATATTATATTCTATAAACTATACAAGAACTATTTCAATCGTGTGCTTTCCTTATTTAACCTTCATCTGAAAGTAGCATAAACATACCGTAAAAGAATATTGCATAGAAAATTTGTGTTGTGATATTATCCTTCTTATAACAAAAAAAAACAGATTAAATAAAGAGGAAAAATAACCGAGATTTTTGAGTCTGTTTGATGCTCAAATATTTGTATGATTGAAAATATGAAGTCTATTATCAGTATTCTGCTCATCAATTCATTTTCATTTAACTTCTTTTTCTATTTGAAGTTTCAATTTTATAATCGATTTATATAACAATTAAAAAACATCATCATTATACGAATATTTAAAGTGGTCTTACCCACAAATTAAGAAGTTTTTTTTTTATTATATTTTACAAATACGATTTCAAAAATTTTACATTTTTCATGTTTAATAATTGAAAATCAATAACATTTTTAAAATAAATATGTTTATAATATCTATTAACAATTGTTTCATCTGACATGATATCAATATTTTATCTAGGTTTCGTTTTTCGGATGGGCGAATCAAAATTTTGGGTAAGCGCCATCCACCCAGCCCACCCGCTTGATAAATCACTGCATGGTATCTAAGCAGCTATAGCAAGAGCCATAATGTGTTGTCGTCGGTGTATACGTGATGGTCTATATTTATGATAACTCTGTAATTTGTGAGAAAGAAATTTCAGCTGTGGATGAGTGTCTAGAGTATCTTCAACTAAATAGTCGTCAGATTCTTCTATTTCATCTTTTGCTTCTTTTCGTGCTATTATTATTACAATTTGTTTTGGTTTTCGCTTCTCCAACATCTTTTGATATTTGATTTGAGCTATTTTGAAACGAGATATTTTCGTCTTTGTTATCTTTGGAACAAGATTTTGTTGCCACTTGTATACGGTATATGTATCGTACATGATAATATTCGATATGAAACGCATCCATTGTTTTCGAAGTGCATGTTTTATAAGATCAGTATGTGATTGATCTTCCGCTGAAATAATAATATAAAAACCATTGATAGCTTGAATAGCTTCGAAATAATTTGAGCATTTAGCTACTAAATTATATTTAATATGAACAATTTCATTTAATAATTCTTTCGGTGTATTTGATGTCACAAATTGAAGATTGACATGATGCATTTTTTGTAAATTATCTAATTGATTTTGATATTGAGCAATAAAGTGATTTGATATATTTTCCTGTTGTTGTGGTTCAAGTAAAATAGGAAAAGGTAAAATAATATAATCAAGAGGTTTTGATGATGATGATAAAGTATTCATAGCAACATATCGTTTTAAATCAGTTTGAAGACAAATAAGTCGTAATGCATCAATATCTATCGATGTTAATAATGGTTCTATTGTAGTAGATGCTCCATCTTTCTTTTTTTCAGGACATGTGCAACATCGTCTTGGAAGTTCTCGTAATGTACCAATAGAAAATTCTTTGGTTTGACGTAATTGATTTATAGCAGCATGAAATTTAGAAAGATATTGTCGATTGTGAACCAAACACACCATAACGATAAATATTTATTGAATTGTTACTTTATATTTTCTGTCATGCCTTTTTATACTAGATCAAAGGAAAGATAATGTCAAAATACACAACGGGTGTGGGAAATGTTATTGCACAATAAACAGAAAAGAATGACGCACATATTTCATTTTTCATGAGTCATTGGAAAAAACCTAATATGAAATTATTTTGTAGGATTTTTAGGTGGTAAAATTATTATAGTTATTTCAAATTTTTTTTCTACGATTATCAAATCTTAAAAGAGCGATTGTAATTATAGTCCAAATTTCTTTAAATCATTTATAAAAGATTATGGATGAATTTGTCATCATATATAATTGAAGGATTCAAAAAAAAAATCTATTGATAACATTGATCTTATTAAATTCATATTCTAGAAGTTATACATAAGGTTCACACCCTCTAGAATATATAGACCTTACTATAATTTAAAAGAATTTAATTAAAGAAGAAATTTAGTGTAACTCGTTCTAAACATGATATCGAAATGAATGCATCAGATGAATTATACGTGATCACAATGTTGGTCTTTCAAAATTTTTCTTCGATAAAAAATACTTCTTTTCTCAAATGATAGTACTTAAAGTTCTCCACAATATGTTATACTCTATCGAACGAATATGATCTTTTTCAACTCTTTTCTGACTGAATGTTTTACTTAGTCTATCAATATTGCCATTGTTATTACGTAATCCTCATTCGTAATTTTAACTGGATCATTCTATTAGTTAGTTATTTTTGATGTAGATAATTCTAACATATTCACAAGTTTTCTAGTTTTGCTCTTCTCTCTGTATCGTATTACTTATTATACAAAGAAATTAAATTTATTGATACAATCACGGAATTTAGTCAAATAACCAGGTATGATTTATAAACATGGAAGAGACGGAGAAGAAAGATGTTGGTCGTGAGAGAACAACAAAGATTTTGATAAAACTAATGATGTGATTAGATATGGATACGAGTTAACAATACCAATGATTTTAGAAGATAGAACAACGAATTTCAAAAGATACATTCATGAAATTTTTCCAATTAAATGTTAAGAAACAACTGTATGTTTCAATAAATATAGTGTAAAACCTTACATCATTTGAGTCAAAAGTTTTGTATTGATCATTTTTTTGTATTCATTTCGAAATGTGTTATTCTCATAAAAACTTATATCCTAATCTAAACTTATATTTTAAAAAGATTTCGTTAAGACAATATTATAACATAATGTCATATGTTAAAACTACGTCTTCAGCCGTTTTTCTTACAACAAATAACTGTATATGAACTTTGTTTTTTTTTTTTTTGTACAATCATATGTTTGAAAACGAAACAAAAAAAATATCATTATTGTCTAGAAAAAAACGGCAAAAACAACAACAATAATAAAAGAAAAAAAGAATGAACAGAAAACAAATTTAAGTAGTTCTTTCAGTTTCATTTGTGTTGCTGATTGTTGATGGTGATGATATTTGTTCTGTTCCATCTTTTTTCATTGTTAATTTTTTTAATACATCATAATTTATTTTACTTGATACACGTTTATCTTGTGAATGTTTTTCTGCTTCAAGTGCTGAATAAGCAGCAGCAGCTAAACCAGATGGTGTTAATGAATTAAATCCAGCTAATTGAGTATGAGATTGATTATTTGTATTATTCATTGATTTATTTAATTCATTTGCTGCAGCTGCAGTTTTCTTTTTACGTTTACGTCGTTGTGCTGCTGTCATTCCATTTGAATTTAATTTCTTTTGTTCAGCAGCTTCTTTATTACGTTGACGTCGTTTTTCTTCTAAAAACCAATCTTTATTTTCACGTAACCAAGATTTAAGTTTAAGTTTTGTTTCATCACGTGTTAAAATCATTTCATCAATTTCATTATCATCAATACCAGTTAAATCAAGATCTTCATTTGCTAAATCAATTGATGGATGCCATTCAGGAAGATCAAGTATAACTTGATGATGACGAGTTGAATTTGTTGTTGTTGTTGAATTAGTATTATCTGTTGGATAATTTAATGATGTTCGTACGGGTACTAAATATAGAAAAACAAATATGAAAATAATGTTTATGTATACATATATTGAGTGATTCAGATATAGTGAACCATTTTTGCTATGTGTTTTTATAGATCTTAGTAGGTTTCTAGAAAGATAAGTCTGAGAGATAAAAGGTAGAGAATTTTTTACTCTATTCAGCTATCTAGTTTATTTAAAAAATATATTCACTATTATTGAATAATAAACAAAAAATCTTATTTTCTTTGAACATTCAATACTGCATTGTACAATGTTTATATTGATCTTTTCTTATGTCACTTTAAATTTCTTCATTCAGGGTCTTTTTTTATTCATTATTTTGGTTTAATTCATTTGTGTATACGCTTCGTACTATATAAAATAATTAAATGGATTAAGATCAGACGAATTTGGAAGCGAACATGTTTTGGACTGAAAACTCGGTTGCTTTGCTTGTTGTAAAATTGATTAAAATGGAATTATCTTTCATTAAACAATATGATTTTTTATTAATATTGAATTTCTATTGTTTTTCTTTTCTTAACCATCTATATTATTTCTTCTGTGATGAGCTTCGGTGCAAATTCTTGTAACAGATGCTTTCTATTCAATATTAAATTTTAAGATACATTGCATATTTCTTCTTAACCGTTGAAAGATACTGTTTAACCATTGGAATCAAATCTTTCGTACAAATTCAATGTTTTACAAGATAATCTATCAATTGATTGTTGTCTTCGATACTACATTTCTTAATATTTGAGACCTGACGACGAGAGTGATTTTTATCGTGAAGGGGCAGTACTAATTTTTTGTATGCCTTTTTTTATTTCATTTTTTTAATATATAAATACAAAACTTTCTTTAGTCACTTGGCCCATATTTTTGTAGAACAGAAAATTCTCTATCACATGAATAGGTAGACAAAAAACTGTAACTAAAAATGGTTCATTATATATATATGTCATCTGTTATATATTGATGTGTATGATTTATAAATGACTTACCAATGCCCATAGTTTCTAATGATGGTCTAAGAGATTTATAATCATCTTCATTATTTGGTTGTTCATTATCATTCATTGATTTATCTCCATTATCATTAAGTAATGAAAGAATTAACTGTGTTTGTTGTTCTTCAATATAATTTGCTGCCCATTTCATATCATTTTCATCAAGTTGTGATGTATCTATAGCTGTTTCTGTTATTTTAGCTTCAGATAAACTTTCATCATCATTATCATCATCATCGTCATCATCAATTGATTGCTGTTTTGTTCTTTTATTATTTAAAACTTTATGTATTAATTCATCTTCTTCAGCACCTAAAATATTTTTTTCTAAATCAACATATTTTGCATATCTAAAAAAAACAAAAATAAATTCAATAAAAAGAGAATCAGATTATCTTACTTAGCTAATTGTCCACGTGGCTTATGTAATTTTTCTAATTGATCATCAATTTGTTTTTGTGTGTCAAGTATTTCACGTTCAATTTGTTCAATATTAAATGATTCTTCATGTTGAGCAAGTTTTGTCATACGTTTAGCTTTTGAAAAAGCTGGTGGATCTTGTTCTTCTTCAAGTTCAATTGTATCAAATTCTTTCATATTTAATTGTGCAGTTGGTGTTGTTTCAAATTCTTGTAAACGTCTTATAATTGTTGCTTTAGATATTTTAACAACATCAACTATTTGTTGAATAGTACGATTAAAATTATGCATACGTGCTGCAAATAATAAAGCTGAACCACAAAGACCTGATGAACGACGACCTATATCAAGCCAATCACGTTTCATACGTTGAACAATACGTAAAGCTGTATTTGAAACAGCATTTGCTCGTTCACCAAAATCAAGTTTAGCTGCATAACGTGGTATAAGTAATGATGGATCTGTATGTGGAACTTTAATATGTAATACACGTGCTAATCGTAAATAAATACGTGCCAAAACACTAATATCAGCATCAACATGATCACAAAAATCGAGTAAAATATGTTGAGTACCTTCTGTTCGACAAATAATATATAAACAAGCAGAAAGAAGATGAGTTGATCTCGTTCCACGAGATAAACCTTGATCAAGTGCCATTTTATAAATCTTAATAAAAAAAAAATAATTTCTTTTAAAATAAAATTTCCTTTTTTTTTTTCTTATAAATATACTTTAAATGCTGCGTCAATACAATGCTGATTCATACGCATATTACTTGCAATATCCATAATTCCACGACGAGCTTTTTGTAATGTTATTTGTTTAGATTCTCGCATATTAAAACCCATCATACCACCACTTATACCAGTAGCATCATGTGAAAGAAATTGTCCAACAACTTCTAATCTTCCACCACTTGTTTCAGTTATTTCAGCTTCATTAACAATAATCGTATCTTCAATAACTGCCCCACAACTTTTACATACACTTATACCTTGCGCTCGATCTGTATCGATCTCTGTTCCACCACATTTACATGCTTTACTCGACATGACTATATTTCGTATGTATGTAATCTAAAAAAGAAAAAGCATATGACTATATTGTGAAATATTTATTAGGTGAAAATGTTTGCGATGATGCAATAACATCCATTCTTTTTCTTTTTTCTCTTCCTTTCTAACAACAAATAACGTCATCAATTTATATAATAACATACATATATTTTTATTTTCTTTTTTTTACAAAATAAAAATAAACAAAAAACAAAAAAAAAAGTTTAATCAATCATCATCATCATGATATTCATCTTGTTGATTATCTTCAATTTCTTTTGGTTCTTTAACATCAAAATCTTCACCATATTGTATACTTAAATCAATTTCCATTAATAAATTTGTTATTGAATCTTCTTTACTCATATCTAATGTATAAAATTTTACCAAACTATAATCATATATTACACTAGCTATTGCTTTATTTAATTGACTATAACGTCCAAGAAATGCATTTGATAAATCATTATTTGCTAATTGATATACATCAGGATCAATATATCTAAACAAAAAATTATATTAAATAGAATTTGAAAAAGAAAAAAGATAATAAATACTTTTTCAATCGTTTTTTATCACGTTTTGATAAAAGATCAACTTTAGATAAAACATGTATAAATGGAATTTCAAGTTGAATCATTGATGATAATGCTGTTAACATTCCACTTAAAAATTTTGATTGTTCAACACAAAATTGTGCATCAATAAGAAATACACCACATACACGAAAATTCCAATTTTGTAATTGATCAACAACACGACGCATTATTGGTACATGGGTATATAATTCAATTTGTCCAGGACAATCAAATAAAAAATAATCATCTTCATCATCACCTAATTGTTCATGTAACCAATCAAGATTTCGTTCAAAATATCTATTAAAATATTTATTATCAAAAAAAAAGATTAAATAATTAAATAATAACATACTCCATACAGAAAATTAAACCACCATTTGGACCAAATCGAAGTGCTTGATCATCCATAGCATCATCAATTTCAATTAATTCTCTAATATCTAAGAATAAATTTTATTTTATTTTTATTTTTTTATATATAATTCTTAATACATTACCAGCATATATAGGATAATCAAAATGTTCAGCTGCTGGATCAAGATTAATAACATTTATTGTTCGTTTAATAACTTCACCATGTTTAACCATTGAACTACAATATGTTGATTTACCTGAACCAGCTGGTCCCTATAAATATTTTTTAATCAAACATATAAAATCATTTTAAACTTACTAAAACCAATTGTGCATATCGAGGCATTTATAATCAAAAATAAAATCTTAAACAGAAAAAAAGAATTTCAATTTTATTACGTCTAAAATAAAAACAAAAAATTTTCTCTATAGACGTAAATTATACAATACACACAAAATGACTATATTTATATATAAATGTTATACAAGAAATAAAACAATTTGTCTGACAAGAAAATGAGAATATAATGTTGCACAAAAAAGGAAGAAGAAAAAAAAGAGAAACAAACAAATTTTGATATCTAGCACCACATAAAAACAACGAATTCCTGAGAAAGAAAAGAAAAGAAAAAAAACATTGAAAAATTTTATATCTAACATTGAAAATCTTTTTTCATTAAATTGCCTAATTGATTGCGAACATCTTCAAGTACATCAGCAGGATTTGTATCAGTATCATGTGGATTTATAGATTTTATATCTTTTAACATTGGACGATTTGGACTACGAAATGGAGATTTATCTAAATAAATATAATATATAAAATAATTTAAAATAAAATATGATAAATTTTACATTGAGATGTTGTTGTTGTTGTTGGTACAACAGTTGCTTGTTGTTTATTTGTTATTGTTGATGGAATTATTGGTGGAGCAACAGGTACAGTAAAACTTCGTAAATTTGTTTTTGATGGAAAAAGAAGTGAACGTTGATTATCAGAATTTTCATTATTAGTTGAATTGGAAATTTTATCATAAAGAGCAGTTCCTGTTATAGAATTTGATGGATTATGATTTGAACTACAATGACTATTTGATGGGGAATGTTGATAATCAGGAGATGATGGACCTTGAATAAAAAATAAAAAAAAATAATAATAATTTTTTTATTTAAACGAAAGAATATACCTGAACCAATTGAATGTGATTGTTCATTTGGTCGAACAATATATTGAGCTTTTTGTTGGATAGGGCGAACAGTAACATGTTGCTGTTGTTGTTGTTGTTGAGGAAGATTTGTATGATTCATAATAAATGCAGTACCCATAGCTTAAAATACAAATAAGATATAATAAATTTTTTTTGCAAAAAAAAATTTTTTTCATAAACATACGTAAATTTTTTGTAGATTTTTTTTGTGTTGGTTGTTCAAATGAACCTCCAACAGCAATTGGTCTTGTACGTATACTTGTATTAAATTTTCCATTTAAAGTAAAACTATTTGTATTACCATCAATTGAACTTGAACCATCATTTGAATGTACATATGAATGTCGTTGTTGATCAGAATTTAATTCAATATTATTTGTTAATGGTTGAGTTTCTTGTGTATGATGATAATGATGATGATGATGATTACATCGTTGTAATGTTCCATTACCATTTGTTGATGATGTTTCATAATGTCTTTCATTTGTATTAGAATTTCTAATAATACCTGTTGGTGATGATAAACAATCAGCACCAGACCATAAATCATTTGGTTTAATTAATGATGATGATGCTGTATTACTTGTTGGAGAATATTGTCGTTGATGAATATGTGTTGGAGAATTTTGTATATGTTTTTTTTTATTTGATGATAAACATGAACAACAATGTGTTTTTGAACAAATAATTATCGCAATAAAAAATAAACATATAAATATAATACTAATTATAATTAAAATAAGAAGCCAGGAATTATTTGATAATCCAAATGATGGCCATCCAAAAAAATTTTGATCTAGATAAATTATTTATAGTTTTTTTTTCTCTTAAATTTAAAAAAAAATATATATATACTTGTATTTGAATTTGATTCGATATTATTTGTATTAATAACTAAAACAAAAAAAAAACAAAATCTAGATCAATATGATTAGTTTAATCTTACTATTTGGTGTTTTATATAATCTTGTTTCTGGTGTTGATTCATCATTAAATTGATTAACAGAAACAATTTTAAATAAATATTTTGTATTTGCTTTTAAATTTGTTATTGTTGTTTGTGTTAATTCAACAGGTAAAATTATTTTTTGTTCTTGTCCTTTTTCACCTTGTTCATTATAATAAATATGAAATGATTTAATACCATTTATATCATCAGGTAATTTCCATGTTAATGTTACTTTTGATGGATCATTATTTGTTATCATATTTAATTGTTTTATTGGATAAATAGCATTTGAATATTCAATAGCCATTGAATAATCACTTTCAAGATCATTATCTATTGTTCGAACAGCAAATTCATAATTAGTTAATGGTTTTAAATTTTCAATTAAATATGATTGTTCATTATTTGTTAATAATTCTTGTTGTTTAATTATTTGTTGATTTGAATCTAATTCATTTATTTGAATTTTATAACGACGTGATGATGGTAAACGTATTGTTTTAGGATAATCAACATCCGTCCATTGAAGAAGTACAGATGTTTTTGAACGTGGAAGTAAATTTAATTCAAGAGGAGTTTTAGGTGGTTGACGTTCATCATCTAAATAAAAATAATTATAATAATAATAATAATAAAATATTTATTTTTATACCTTCTGATGGCATTTGAAAATCATAAAATTGTTCAGGTATAACTGTATCATTATTTTCATTAAGTGCAATTAATGAAAAAATATATTTTTGATTTGGCTCTTGAGAAAAAAAACAACAAGAAAATTCAAAAATAAAATTTTTTTTGAAATAATATATTTACTTAATTTATCAATAAATATTGAAGTTTGATTTTTATTTATAAAAATAGTATGTTGATATGGAAAATTAATTCCATATTGTAAGCGAAAATATTTTATAATATCATCATTTATTGTTGATGGATGAAGTGTCATTACAATTGAATGACTTGTTGCATTCATTTCAATTTTTGGTAAACGATCACGAATAGATGGATCACTTCGACTAGATAAAACATGTCCTGTTGTTGTTAATTCAATTGTATTATATATTAATAAGAATATTAAATAAATAAATAAGATTATTTTATCCATATAATCTAAAAAAGAAAATGGTGTTTTTTATTTAATTTATCATAAAAGCAAAGGTGAATAACAAAAAAAAGAAAAGAAAAATTGTCTGGATTTTGTTGAAGAAAAAAAGAAAATTTTTAAATTTGATTTTATTCTTTTTCAGCAATACGTGTTAAATGTTGTTCGATTTCAGTTTCTGCTAATATTCTATTTAAAAGAAAAAAAAGAATAAATTATTTAAAAAAAAATAAAAATCAAACCGAAAATTTTTATTATCTTTTGTAACAACACCAATTTCAATTTCACTTGGTTTTAAATCAGTTGAAAGTACATTAGCTAATGTCGATACAGCTAACTTTAAAATAAATAAAAAAATTTTAAATAAATAATTTTTTTTCAAATTTATTTTCTTTTACTTCAATAGCTTCATCATAATTTAAATCTAATTTTTTTTTAATACGTTTTTCTAAGAAATTATTTGCTTCAGTTTGTTTAACACCAGCACTTGTTGCACGAAAACCACAAAAATATCCAGCTGGATCAGTTTTATATAACATTGGACCTTTTTCATCATCCATACCAAATAAAATCATACCTTATTTATTTAATATTAATTAAAATAATATCATTTAAAATAACTTACAACATCCAAGTGGTCTCATTTCAGCTTCTTGTGTATAAACTTGTGAAATATCGGCTACACGACGACAAATAGCATCAACAGGAATATCATAACCATATTTATATTTCCATGATGCTGCTTCATATCGAGCTCGTTGAACTTGCCATCGAGAATCGGCTAAATTATTTTAAAATAATTAGAAAAATGAATATATATATATTTAATTAATAATACATACCAACCATACCAGTCATTAAACATCCAATAGTTGGAGTAATTGCATGTAAATGAGTAACAGATAAAGGATCAAGTAATTTGTCCTAATTAATCGAAAAATTTTATTTATTTAATAAACAATTGATTATGAAAAGAATGTTTAAAATAAATCTCATGAGACAATTTGATCTATTCAATCCCATAGCGTGGTATTCAATCAAGAAAATTAGTCGTTTTATACTATTTTGAAATAATCTCATGAGATATCTATATTTAAACAAAATTTATTTTGAGATGAATACTAACTGGAATTTTTTTTTGTGCAATAGCAATAACACAATCAGTACCACGTACAGCCACTGTGGTTAAACCACCTTGATTAATTGCTTTAAAAGCATATTCTATAAAAGAAAATAGATTTTTTTGATTGATTTAAAAAAATATTTTTTTTTTAAATTGGAATACCAACCAACTTGATAAAGTCGACCTTCTGGTGAAAAAATAGTTATATCACGATCGAAACCAGCTGAAGCTGTTCGACTCATTTTCTACTAAAAATTTAATTTTTTTTTTATCTAGAATTATATTTACATATATAAAAACAAAAGAAAAACAGTTAATAATTGTCTGTATCATCATAATTAACGACACGTCGTTTATTTTCATGAGAATTATTATGTACAAATTTCGATGTTGAACTTGGACTAACAAATGGTATTGGTTGAAATGGATTTGTTTGATTTGTTATTGATGGTGATGATGTATTTGGTGTTAAATTCATTTTTTTAACTGTACGTTCTTGTCCAGTATTTGATGGTGCACGTTTAAAACCCTGATCTTTTCCTTGTGGTTGAACTTTAATAGCACCACTTTGTACAAGTTTTTTTGCAACTTCTTTAGCTTGTTCAGGATTTCTTATAGAATCTTTTTGATGATGAGATGAATCATGAGAATTTGTTGAATTTAATGTTATTCCTCCAGTTGTATTTGTTAAACGTTTAATTGATGATTTATTATGTGAAATTTCTTTCATACGTTTTTTATATTCATTAAATTCTGCTACACATGATTCTTCAACTGATGATAATGTTGTTGGTAAAACAAAACGACAAAGAGTAGACATTTTTTTTTTCTCTTTTTGATATGTTTCTATGTTTTAATAAGTAATTGATCAATGATCGAATTACTGATTTATATATAGATTAACCAATAAGAATAGAATTTGCCATTATTTAAGTTGTTGTTTTTTTATCAAACTAAAAAAGATCATATGAAAGATGTCGGTAATACAAAATGAAAAAGAAAAATTTCTCTATTTGAAATTTTATTTCGTTTAAAAAAAAAATTTATTTTTATCATAAATAAATTTTATTTTTATTGGTAGTAGAAAAAAAAATGCGTACGTGTTGGTAAAATCCTGAATATTATCGTCATTTTATAATTAATTGTTAGAAATTTTTTCATCATATTAAGTTATAAAATGAATATAATTCGATTATTTTCATTTTTATTTATTTTCAGTTTATTCTTCTTTTCCACTACAGGTAAAACAAAAATACAAAGAATATATAAATAGAAAAATCTATAGATTTAATTTTTAGTTGTTTATGGTCAAGAAGATAAAATTGAAGCTGATGTAGATATAGATGATGAAGAAACACCGGTATTACCTCAAGATGAAACTGTCACACCAGCAAGTGATATTCTTGTAAGATAAATTTCAAAATAAATAATTCTATTATAAAATTTTTTGAAGGAAGGTAAAGAAGATGAAGATTTAAATCGTATTCCATCATCACCAGATTTTCGAACTGTACATGTTTTTATTCAACCAGCAAAAGCAAATGGTTTGTATTTTTAAAACATTCTTATAGAAAATGAAATTATTTTTCTTTTTTTTTAGAATTAATTGCTGGTAAATTAACTCGTTTACTTGTTGGTACACGTAATAATGGTACACAAAATTTTATTGTTGAATCTATTGATGGTTCATTACGTTATCCACAAGATTTTAATTATTATATTCAAAATTTTACATTATTACGATCAGAAAAAATTCTTGAACCTGGTTTAGAATCAACATTTGAATATTTATTTATGCCAAGTGAAACATTTAATGGACGACCAATGGGTTTAGTTGTTTTAATTAATTATCGAAATAATGTATTGAAAAAAACAAAAGAATTATTTATTTTATATATATAATTTATTATTTTAGGAAGGAAAACATTTTCAAAATGTTGTTTTTAATCAAACAATTAATTTAATTGAAGCTGATGAAGGTTTCGATGGAGAAACGTAAGAAGTCAAATAGAAAAAAAAAAGTGTTTTTCTTTATTAGATTTTTAATACAAAATTTTTTATTTAGATTCTTTCTTTATATATTCCTCGGTGCAATTTTAATATTATTAGGATTTTTAGCTTATCAATATTTACTTTCACGTCATGTAAAACGTGGTGTTAGTGGAAGACAAAATTTACAAAATTTTCTTGGTAATCAACAAAATAAAGGTAGTTATGATGTAGATTGGATTCCAAAACATCATCTTAATCAAAGTAAATAATAAAAAAGCTAAGAACATATATATAAATTATAATATATTTATTTTTATTTAGATCGTTCACCAAGAAAAAGTCCAAATCAACGAAAATCTCGTCAAACAAATAATGGAATCAGTAGCACTGGTGGTGCATCAAGTGAAAATGACGAATAAATATATCTATATATATATATATGTTTCTTTATTTTTTTGTTTTCTTGTTCGTTTTTCTTTATATGAGAGATTTAAAAAAAAACAAAGACACTCAATGATATATTATTATTATATTTTCTCTAATTGTTG
Organism: Macrotrachela quadricornifera; assembly: GCA_022393335.1. Lineage (NCBI taxonomy): Eukaryota > Metazoa > Rotifera > Eurotatoria > Philodinida > Philodinidae > Macrotrachela > Macrotrachela quadricornifera. The sequence goes on along the minus strand of JAJEKB010001023.1, from coordinate 18,563 downwards.
TTTTGTTATTTATATTAATGGTCAAACAAAAAGTAACGTATAAAAAAAAAACTTTTCTTTTCATGATGGATTATTTATTGTGTTGTTGATTCTTTTTATATAAGAAATAAAACTATTTTATTCTGACAATATATTCTTATAAACTTTATATTTGTTTCTTTTTTTTTCTTCTTTTTCATATCAAGGTGAGTCAAGATAATAATAATAGTAATCTTTTTGCACCTAGATGTGAATTCTATGCGTTATTATTTATTTATTTATAAAACTAATATTCTTAAACGAACGGTATGTATAATAAAATAAAAAAATTTTATAAAAAATAAAATTCTTATTTTAGATGACTTCATTAAATAATACTATTGTTGATAAAGCAATAGATTGTGCAGCTAATAAAATAAATCCAGCTACAGTTATACCAAAATCGATGATATCATTCGTTGATGATGAAAAAATAAATTTAAAACAAATAGCTAATAATTATTTAGCACGAAGTTTTGAATTTCGAACGAAAGATCATGAGAAAAAATTAAATATTGTTCAACTTATGTCGGAATATGAAGGAAATTTTTCGACACCTGTTTGTTATCTGTAAGAAAAAAAAACAATTAAAGAAAAAAAATTCATAAAAAAATTTTAATTTTTTTTTAGTCAATTTTATTTAAGACGTGCTGGAAAATTTATTCGATATGCTGAAGATATAGGAACGGTTAGTAATTTGAAAAGAATTTTTTTAATTTTTATTATTTTGGTTTTTAAATTTTTTTAGTTGAGTGGTCAAGAAGAAATTCATCGACTTAATTGTATACGTATTTATAAAGATTTTATTCAACGTTATACTGATTTAATTGGAGCTATTCAAAGTCATGAATGTACATGTGATGGTAAAATTTTATTGTTTTATTTTTTTTAATAATTATATTTATTTTTAGGACGTTTATTTCGACGTTCTATTGAACGAATGAGACCTGAAATTGCTCATGTACCAATGAATTTACATTTACAACAATTATTAGTTAGTAGTGGAGATGATCCTTCGCAAAGTATATATATATATAATCGATATTAAAAATAGAAAATGAATTGTATCATTATATATATTTTTTTTTAAGAATCAATTTATAATACAGTTACATTAGGTGCACCTGCTGTACATCATTCTCGTTTTAGTCATGGTGGTCTTTCAAGAATCAAAGCTAATGTAATCGAACCAAATAAACATTTATGTTATTTACAAGATAAATTACAAGATGTTCTTATTCTTAATAGTGATATTGATGATGCACTTGATCATTTATCACATATTATTGAAAGTCCATCAACACATATAGATTATTCTGTACTTAAATTATCTCTTCAAAGAGCTGTTAAAGCTGTAAGTATTGTAGTTAATTTGAATTTAATAGAAGAATATATTATTAAACGACAAAATAATGAATATTAATGAACAAATTTATGACTAAAACCCCTGTTACTTATCTTTTGATATATTTTCAGTTTAAAAATAAAAAAATTATCATTAGTTCAAATATTATTCATTGTTGCATACATTATCGCTTAAAACTTCGCTTAGAACTGAAGCAGAATTAGAAGACTCGACTCTCAAACAGTATTTATTGACAAGTTTTTGTATTAATAAGCTACATTGGTTGTACTCATCTTTTATAACGACAATTTTCTTTCAAAGTTAATCTGAATTACTTTGATATGTGATGTTCGCTTCCTCTTATGATGGTAATAAAATGATGTAGCATGTACCATTATCCTTACATCCTGCAATCCATAAAGACAATAGATATGTTCCTCTTTCAGCGATTTACATATCTGATTAGTGTAGAAAATTGCTACCCTATATGTTTAATCATATTCATTGGAACATTTTAAAGTTCTAGTGTTCACTATGGAATAATATTTTATTGTATTTTTATTAGCGTAAAATTCTGTATTGTTTTGCATTTTTTTCTTAAAATTTTAGAAGAAATATAGGAAAATTTGATACATCGGCAAAATCACGACACTGCCGCATCTACACCCGTTACCATCCCTATCAATTAGGCTAATCAGTATGTACAGGCAGAAATGATTCTGCAATTGTATCGAAATAACAAACTACATTCAAACCTCTGTATTTTAAAGACCTCCTTCTGTCTTTCTTGAGCTTTTTTTGCTGTAAATCAACCGCTTGAAAGTGAACATTTGCTTAAATTTATTATGCTTTTTTCATTCAGATATAGCTATGGATGTATAGATGCGTTTACTTGATTAATATGGCGAGTACATTACAAGAATAGAAGAACTGATAAAGAATAACGTTGGACAAATATAGACGAAATCACACAGCTTTAGAACAGAAAGAAGAATAAATAGGATAGGGCAAAGATTACGAAAAAAAAAAGAATTAATCATATATAGAACAATCTAAACCTCACGTACTTATCAGCGAACTCAAACGGACGGATATCTGACTATTATCTATATTAAAATGTGTCTAAACACAATTTTATAAATGACTTTTTTTTAAAAATTTAAGTGTAGAATAATATCGAAACAGAAAGTTTGATCACATCAGTAGCTACACAAATGATTAATAGGAAAGAAAACTTAAAAATCTTTCAAAAGTAAATACATTAAAAAGGCCCTTTAGATGATCATTAGATATGGTTTTTTACTGTACTTTATTGATATATTTGTTCCTAAAATCAATGAACCATCATGAATTGTATATATTGTGAAAAAAGACATCAATAAAATATGATACAATAATTACAACGTTGACTTACTATCTCATCCTGACTACAGTATGTTAAAGATTGAAAGACGCTATTATAGTTTCATAGTGAATTAAGATTCTATTTACTGTCCTTGCCAATAATTACTTAACATGTTGAAGTGACTGCTTAGCTCATGTTATACAACCAAAAAATCAATGAATGAATTGAGCTACTTCATCTAGCTTTTAACTACTTAAATTCATTTTAAAGTATTTTAATACCTTTGAAGTATTCTTAAATCATAAAGGTTAATTTTACAAAATTTAATTTCAAAAATTAATAAATTATTTTTCTTATAGGTTATCTCTTTACTCGAATATTCAAGCAAAGATTTTGATAATATAGTTAGTGCCTCTGCACAAGTTATTGTTAATCCATGTGCAACAAAAGTATCTACTAATGCAATATCTACATCAACTGTATATGCATATAAATAATATTTTTTTTAGAATAAACAAAAAAAATGTTTTTTTTCTTCTTCTTAGAATACTATACATGATAAAGCAAAAAAACTTCTAGAAGAAATTAAAGAATCTATGAATAAAGATGAACAAACATTTGGAATGTCTCAATTAAAGAATCTTAAATCAATTGCTGATGAACTTGATCGTTATACATGTGAACATATAATACGATATATATTTCAAGAAAGTATGGAAATTGAACGTTATCCTCAAGCTTTTCGTGAACGTTTTGACATAGCTTTTTCTCAAGCGGTAATTGTACTAAATATATATTTATTTAATCTTGAAAAATTATTTTTCTTTTATGTTTATTTTATTGATTTCTTTTTCTTTTTCTTCTTATTTTTATAGTTAACTTGTCTCATATTCTCTATTTATGTTCTTCTATCGTCTGTTAAAATCAGTGATCAAGCATGGAAGCTTTACATCAATAATGGTGAGTGTATAAGTGTGTAAGAAAAAAAAAATAAAAAGAAAAGAGCAAAAAGGTGTATTAGATTTTTTTTTTTCAAAAACAAATCATACCTTTTCAAGTTTTTTTTATTTCATCATTTACATTCCATTTTCTAACATATATTTTCTTTGTGAATATACACACATTGATACATATATTTGAATAAATATGAATCCTATATTACATTCAATTGATAGTCTTCTTAATCGTTTTGATGAATTATCAAATCGTCATGCTAATTTTGTATCAAATTTTGATACAAATTTTACTAATATTGAAAATCCATTACATGATGTTGCACGTGATAAAGAAGAGCAACGAAAAACAGCTGAAAAATTATTATTAGCAGCTACAGAAAATGATGATCGAATGGGATCATTTGGTACTGTTGAAGATTTTAATCGACGTATAACAAAAAGTCAATGTCGTAATCGACCACCAAGTTATTCTTCTAATGATAGTAGTTCATTTTTTCATCGTGTTCCATCAAGAAGTTCTTTTGCAACAACGGAATCAAATCCACTTCCATCTACATCAACATTAAACATTAGAGAAATAACAACAGCTAAATCAAATCCTATTGCTCAATCAATAGCATCTACATCAACTATTAATCTTAACGAACTAAAAAATCGATTTATAACAAAGATTAAACAAAAAATTGTACCTCAAAGTCCACCTCCAACACGACGATATGCACGTAGTGCAATTACAACATTTACAATGGAAACTGTTAATCGACTTTCAAGACCTAAAACATATCATGAGGTACCTGATCAAAAAGTACCATCAAAACGTATTCATCGACGATCAAAACCTTATCAAAATATAAAGAAAGAAACACCTGAATCGTCAGTTGCATCCGTTCCATTATCTGCAACATCACAAATAAAACGAACAAATCCGCCAACAATACAATCGCTTCCAAAAAAACTTAAAACAGATAACAAATACTTAACAGCTAATTCAAAAAGAATTCCTAGTAGTAATTATCCTCGTCCAGCTATTTTTCTTGCACCACCACCTACAATATGTCTTACATTTCCTATGCAACCAGAATTAAAATCATCTCGTGTTGTTGTTATGCCAAAACCAATAACAGTACCAAAGAAAACTACTAATATTCTTACGAATAAAAGATCTATAATACCACCAAATCGAATGATACAATTAATGACATAATCTATTTTTCTTTCATATATACATATATATATATAATTTATTCATAGAATAATAAAAAATAAATCATTATTAATTGTATATGATTAGAAATCCACACTCATATTCGCGAAAAATACAGTTGATTAATTTTTATGAAATTAATTTTTTTGTTATATATTTTTTATTTTATTTACTATAGGAATGTTAATCTCGTTTGAATATCTTCTTACATGTGATGCTGATGAATTAGGTATGCTTGAAGATTCTGTTGAAGCAATTCATGCATTAGAACATGTACATGTACGTTTTATACCTGCAACAACAAATAATACATTTCTTCAACCACGATTTTTTGGTACAAGATTTTATTGTAAAGTTGTTATACCATTACCTACTCATATGTTTGCTCGATTACCAAAAGAATTAAAAGATGGTGCATCTATTCGTATTGTACCAGTTGTATTCAATATAGGTATTGATCATCGAGCATCAATTGCTCGAATGTTTACGTTAGTAATCAAAAGAAAACAATAAAAATAAACGTATTGTTAAATGTTTTTCTAAAATTTTTTTAGATTAAATTTATTCTCAGCAACACAAGTTGAAAATGATCTTAATTATAATAATTTAGATAAACTAAAAGCATATGTTAATAGAAGCCTTGATAATCTACCAAGTAAGTAGTATTTTTCTTTTGTTATTCAATACTTGAGAAATATAATTACCATATAAATGCTTTTTTTTAAGGTGACATACCTGATTTAATGAAATTACTTGAACTTGCAATCTATGCAAATAGACCAAAAAATGTTGATATTTTTCCACTTGCTGAAAAAGTAATGTATTATTATTATAAAAATTTTTAATAAATTCTTCTTCTTCTTCTTTTTTTTTATTATTATTATTTTAATTTAGATATGCCGTCGAGCATATGGAATACGTGTTACTGGTTGTAAAAGTGCTAAAGATCGTACATCAATGGGTTTTACATTAGAACAAGGACAATTACTTGTAAATAATCATAATGTTGATAAACATGATTTACAAGATATACTTAATCAATTTCGACGTTATGGTACATCAATAGAAAATGCACTTGCTAATACAGGTGTTAAAGCCTATGCTTTTTCATATATACAATTACTTACATTTCCAGAATATTATCGTGCTCAACAAGGTACTTATGGCAATGTTGAAACATAATTTCAATAAATAAAAATTAATAAACTATTTTTGTAAATGGTTCCTTTTTAAGTAAAAAATATTATATTTAGTTTGCATTTATGAAAAAGACAAATATCAATTATTCGTAAAAATATAATAGTTTGAAAAAAAAAATTATATAAAATAGATAAAAATGTGTTTCTATGATGGTGATGGTGTTATATTATAACAAAATGACTTGTATTTTTTAAAGATTTGATAAATATACATAATAATCAATATAGAAATCATTAGTATTCTTTATAATTCAAAGACGAATATAAAAGTTTCAGATAACTCAATGTTGGCTTTCACATTTATCAAGATGTCTGAAATGAGTTTTTTCAGACTTTTTTTTCTATGATAATGATTATGTTCTGCTTTAAACGGTTCTTGAACAGCAGATATGAATATTTAAAAAATATTTCACAAGTTTTATAGATAAGATTTTTTTCATAAAAAAAATTATCAACTATAAAAATAATCTAATAGTTTTGTAACAATAAAAAATACTTCTATTTTAATTTATGTAAAACATTAATGCAATCTATATATTCATTTGATTATCTTCCTTTAGAATTTGTTTTTACTATTTCACAGCTAAGTCGAGTACAATACGAATTTATACTACTTCTGACAGCCTTGAAAATAATGCCTTTTGACCTGATTATTTCCTTCTTTCAAAAATGCCTCATATCAAACACCTGGGTATCAGTCATTTGTAACAGATAAATGACTCTGCCATATCGAGCCCTTTTCATATTCCAGTTCTTTTCTCAGAGAACTGATCGTTCCAATGGATGTGATAAAAGTGAAAAATAACTCGATGTAATCACTATCAGAAAAGTGCTTAGAAATAAACCAATGTTTGATAATTTCGTTTTTTCAAATCCAAACAGTATCAACGAAGATAATGATAATCGAGATATTCGTTAGGATCCCTACAGAGTAGAAGAGTTTTAAACTCTCTTTTTTTCTGTAAGTATACTCAAAAATGATTCTTCGTTAGTTTAATTTGAACCATTATTTTTTAGAATATATCTCCAGTTTCTCTTTACAGAACGGCCTGTTTCAATATCGATTATCTAGATGTATATTTCATACGTAATTCTCTATTTGCAAACACAGCGATTAATTAGTTATTGTAATAGTTAATTATGAGTTCTATTCAATTGAAAAGATGGTACTTGTTTGTTATCTGCCCCCCACCCATTGTTTTTCTATATTGTAAAGAAGGGTGGGGGGAGATAACCAACAAGTACCCACCAATCATAATCATGATCGTAAATTAATTCTCCTTTTGGAATAATTAAATGAATAAAGTAGAAATATTAATTTAGAGGTTTTTTTCACTTGGGGATTTGTTGACACCTGTTGAAATTTTTCCGATGAATCTAATGACCACAAGGCATTTTGAGTTTCTACAACGACCAATTTTAAGATGAATCGAGTGACGGAAATATATTTTGAATTGTCAAAAATAATACTATGTAATAATCCAAGATACATTCTGGTTACTAGATTCATCGTGAAACTGCTTTTATTATGTTTACTGAGTTCAAACTAAATACCTCCATCAAATATAATTTCAACAGATGTTAACAAGTCCCCAAATTAAAAATGTTTTAAATTAATATCCCTACTTTATTCATTCAATTATTTCGAAATTTGAGGATTGATTTGTGATAATCAAATTTGTGGTGAAAGATAGGCATTCCATTAAATGTTTAATGATACTACTTAGTTCTTACTAGAAGAACTGCTGATCAGTACAAAATTTTTTACCTCGTATTATCTATTGTTCAATATAAACCTAAAAAATGAACAATTTTACTACTTGATAATTTCCATTACATACAAAACAATATTACGAACACTGACCGTTAATAATCAATCCAATCGTATCTTCTACATATTAAAAAATATATATTAAATCCGCCAAATATATAGAAATTATATTATCATGATTATGATAAAAACTAAATGTAAGGTCGACGAATTGAAAATAACACGTTAAAAATTTACTAGAAATAGTAAAAAGAATTTATCGCAAAAAAAACCTGTTATCATTACATGCAATTTGACCACAGGTTATATTATTTATACAAATATTTCATGAACTAAAGCATTATCTTTGATTAGTATGTTTTAAAAATGTAATCAATCAAAAAAATAGCTTTTACTTCTTTGTTTGAATTCAATCTTACTTTTCAATGAAATATAATCTAATCATTTTTTAATTAAGTTTTGTTTTTCTATTGATGATCAAATGATTCATTCTATCAGATATAAAATACATTTGGACAGTTCATTCAAAACAAATTGAACTCATAGTTTTCCCTTGAGAAAATTTATTTAATGTATCTTATTCCAATTACTACTCAATTAAAAATGACATACGTTCAATTAAATTCTTCATCTATATCTTTCTCTTTAGAATAATAAATATACACTATAATCTCTTGGGAAAAAAGCATGGCACATTAGATTTATTATTGCACTATAGAAAAGAAAAAAAGAAACACAAAAAAAAAAAAAAAACAAAATTATACAACATAAAGAAAAAAAAAAGAAATCTGTTAAAGCATTTCATCTTCAAATGATCGACTCATTTTAACATATGTTGATGATGATGAACTTGATAAAGATGATGAATTATTTGTTTGTATTCGATCAGTAAATGTTGTTAAACGAGTTGAATCATTTGTAGTCGTTGTTGATGTTGATACTGTTGTCATAGCTGTAAATTGTGGTGATGATGATGATAATAATAATCTATCATTTTCTGCTTCATCATTTAATGATGATGAAAATGATGGTGTTAAATTAGCTTTTGTTGTTATTATTGTTTTATTATTTAAAGATTCTATTCTTATTTGTCGTTGTCGAATATAAAAACAATAACAAATAATAAGAATAATTATTGTAAAACATGCTAAACTAATAAGTATAATTATAATAAAATAAATAAATGTTTGTTGATCATATTTTATTGATGATATTATTGAATAATTTCGACATTCAGATTCATTTGAAACAATTAATAAAATAAAATTTTCATATATTGATGTTAATATATTAGATTTTCCATGATCTTTTAAATAAATATCAAATATATATTCTTGATATAATGATTGAACAATTAATGTACCATTTTCAAGAAGAATTATATTCATTGGTGATGGATTTATCATAGAATATGATATATAACCATTATCATATTCATCTAAATCATAACTATCTAATTGTATATATATACTTTGATTATTATTTGTTATATTAGATATAAAACATAATGGTGATTGACTTTTTAATATTGGTTTATTATCATTTTGATCAAGAATTATTATTTCTATTGTTATTATATCAATATGTAATGAATCATTAGCAATAATACGAAATTTAAATTGATTGATTTCTTCACGATCAAAACTTTGTTTTGTATATAAAGTCCCATTAATATATAAATAAAAAAAATTTTCAATATTATTTATATCATCTGAATGTATTGTATAAATAATTTGATTATTTTTATCTTTATCATATGCTTGTATATGACTAATAAATGTATAATTATATTGATTTTCTTCAATAAAAAATTGAAGAAAATTTTTTTCAAATTTAACTATATTATCATTTAAATCATTTAAATAAATTTTTATTGGTAAATATGTTTTATGTCCAATTTTATCTTCAGCTAATATATCAAATTCATAATATGATTGTTCTTCATAATCAAGACTTTTTAATATAATTAATTGATTTTGTTTATTAATATAAAAAATATTTTTATAATATTCATTTGTATTATTAAATATAATTTCAAGTGTAATATGATCTTGTTCATCATAATCAATAACATTAATTGTATGTAAAAGATAATTTTCATGATTATTTTCATTTATATAAAATGTATAATTTATTGTTTGATCAAATATAGGTGAACAATCATTTATATCAATTAAATATAATTGAAAAATTTTTTTTATAGAATTTTTTGGTTTACCATGATCATAAATTAATAATGTAAATGAATAAGAATTATTTTCTTCATAATCAAGTTGTTTATTTGTTTTTAAAATATATGTATTATCAGTTATTTTTTCTAATTTAACAATAGATGATTCATTTAATAATGATAAAAATTCAATTGTTACATAACCATTTTCACCACTATCACGATCAGATACTGTTATATATAATATTGGTGTATTAATAGATATATTTTCTAATATATATATTATTGAATTATTTATAAATTGAACATCAGCTGGTGTAAATGTAAACATTTCTGGTATACAATCATTTTCATCAATAACCTAGAAATATTCATATTATTATATATGATGAATCATCTTGATTCTGAAAGGATTTATAAATTTCTTTTTTTTTTAGAAATCACTTTTTGTTAAAATCGAAATTATTTGAATTTATTTTATCATTCTTAGGTAAATGAAATTTACTTTTTAAAAAAAAAAGAAAAAGTACAATCAATAGAATTTTAAATATATTTCTTACTTGTATAATAACTGTTGCATAAGTTGGAATAGCATTTGATCCTAAATCTTTAGCTTGAATTTGTAATTCATAATTATTTCTTTCTTCATAATCTAATTGTTTTAATAGAATAATTGAACCATTTTCAGGATTTAAATAAAATATTTTATTAATTGTTACATCATTTTGTGTCCATTTTGTAAATGTATATCTTATTTGTCCATTAAGTCCTTCATCAGGATCAAAAGCTTTCATTTGAATAAGTTCTGTATTAATCGGTTTTGATTCTGATATATTAATAATTAATGGAAATTGTTGATCATGTTGAAATTTAGGTGAATTATCATTCATATCGGTAATAGTTAAATGAATTTTTGTACAACATGAACGTTTTTCATTAGCAATACCTTCATATGCACAATAATTAAAATAATATTTATCATGTAATTCTCTATCTAATGATTTAATAATAATCATTGATGGTGGTAATTGATTATCAAGTTGAAATTCTGTATAATTATTTGATATTAATGAATATGATTGAACATTATTTGGTGTTTGATCAGGATCATATGCTATTGGTAAAATAAGTCGAGTATTTATATGTACATTTTCATTTATATTTAAATAATAAATATCATTTGAAAAATAACAAAAATTATCATTTTCATCAAGAATTAATATTGGAACATAAATTATATGTGTATATGTATCACTAAGTGCATTAATTTCAAGTTTAAGTAAACATTCACTTAAACATGAACATATATTTAAGCGACAAAGATCTTCACGATCAAGTGGACGTTTTACTGTTATTGTACCTTTAAGATCATCTAAGAGAAAATATGATATAATTGATGTTCGTGTTAAAAATGTAAATTCCCAATTTGATGATGGTAATATATTTAATAATTGAGTTATTGATGTACCTATTGGAGATAATTCACTACAATTAACAGGTGATAAACGTATATAACGTGTTTGACATAAAGAAATAAAAATAAAAAATATATTGACTATTAACCATAGCCACGAGCACGACATAGCAGCATGGTTATGACATCAAATTAAATAAATAATATATTCTAAAATATGAATTAAACAAAAAAAAAAATTAATCAAATATTATTATTATCCAAAAGTTAGATCAATATTATCTCTTTTGACCATCTATTACTTTCATCTATATATATATATATACAGACATATAGTCGTGAATGGTTATCGAATTAACTTATGCTGTTCTTCATCTTTCTTTATTGTTCGATTTAATCATTTCTATCATCATACCGTATGGTACCAGCAGCTTGTACATGTCTGTTTATTTTTTAAGTGTATTCTTCTGCATTTTTCGCCTTTCTTTCTCGTTTGAACTTAGACCGCTAATTGACGAGATAGATGATCGTTTGACTGATTTTGTACGTCTTCTACGGATTCCTTTTTTTTTTTTTTTGAACAGCCTGAAATGTCGTTGGTACAAAAAAGACAAAAAAAAAAAGCGGGGATAAGTGTCTGCATGATAAAAAAAGAAAAATCATTGATATTCCAGCTGACACATCGCAACAGATTTTTGACCTTTAAATCTTAAATCGACTCTCGAGGTTAGTTACCTTGATGATGAACTTTTAATAACGTATATATCTCTGTCTGATTCATCTGGCATTTATCCCTCAATAATTCTCCTATTGTACTTACATAAGACAATGATCCCAATTATATCAATGATGGGAACTATGTTAGATGAAGTATTTTTTTTCATGCTTTTATAGTTTATAGTTATGATTACATAGCATAAATGTAGAGTTGTATAAAATGATTTATATGACTAAAGAAAAAAAAAAACGTTTTGTAAAGATGAATTTCTTAAGATCATAATCAAGTCGATGCACGTTTAACGGAAACAAGATACGAACTATGACGGATATTTAAATTTGACATAGAAAATAATAGAAGAAAGAATGAACAACAAGTAGAAAACGGATGCGAAACGAAATCACTCGTAAAAATGAGCGTTGATTGCACGCGGCAGCGTATGTTACTCGAGTGTGTAATTGTGGGTAGAGAAGAAGACGAAGAAGAGAAAGAGCGAGAAAGAAAGAGAGAGAGAGAGAGAGAGAGCAAAAAGGAGGAGGTAACTACAGCAAAGAAAAAAGAGAAGGTCTAATGCACACGCGACATACACAGAAGAAAAATGATCGTATGTCTCGCGTTCAATAATTGATTTATACAATGTGAGAATCGTGATCGCGCGTACGAACATCATTCCACTAACTCGGTGGACGTGGGCCGGAAAAGACAGCCAACTCTTCTTCATTGCATGTTGTCGTAACATAGGAGATTTGTTTGCTATTCATTCACTTACTCATTCATTCATTCATTCATTCATTCAGTCATTCATTCATACACTTTATGTTGACAAGGACATAGATCCGAGAATCAAAAGCTGCTTTACGTATTCTCAATTTTCCGAGATTTTTTTCTCTTTACTTCTCTTTCTAATCGATACCTTGTAATCGTAGTATTAAAAAAAAAAAAGAAAATTATTTTTATTGGAGAATTTTCTTCATTTAATATCACACTTCCATAAATAGAAACACTTAAGATAGAAAACGGGAGTGGTTAAAAAAAGTGTTTCTTTTTTTTCCTGCTTTCTAATCAAAAAATTGATGACACCCATTTTATGGAAGAAAATGTGTGTATGTGTATGTGTATGTGTGTGCGATAAAACAAATATATTATTTAAACAAATTAGACCCAACGGGATATTTGGCCTCGTCTTCTCCCACTTGGGACTGGAGGGAAAAGGCATAGCATCTGCTTTTTTCTATTTTGATGATGTTCAACAAAAATACTATTTACATCTATTCTAAGATAGTAATCAGCATGCAAACTTTCTGACATACACCCATATTTATATACACATATCCTGTTTGATCAGATAATCATCCGAGCTGGCTTATTTCTAGTGGTATGATTTGATACTTTTTGTTTCTTTTGTGCTTATTTGAGTACGTCAAACTGACATTCTTCTGTCGAATTAATCAAGTATCTATCCCCACTTAAAATAATCTACGTATGACTGACCTTGTTCTCTACTGCCATATCGACCTTTTAAGTTGACCCGTAAAGAGAAATAAAGATGACAATTTAAAGTGAAGGCCATATGTAAAAAAATAAATCGGTCCCTCTTCACCATCATCAAGTTAGTCCGATAAGAAGTATATGTGTATGGTTTATTTGTCTCCTATTAGCTTTCCACTTTGCATTCACTTACCAATGTCGTGGTCGTTGTCATCGGTCGTTTGAACAATTAGGCCTACAAATATACATAAATGCACACCAATATATGAGTAAACAATGTTTAGCTTTTCAAGTATTGGTCTGTCGTTATTCATTCGACATTCATATTCTCTTCTTTTTTTCTTTCTACTTTTAATATTATCAATCTTATAAGAAGAAAGACCTCCAGCTGTGTAGGGGTATAAGATTTGCTTACTAAAATTGATGTATCACGGTGCCATTCTTCGATCAGATAGAATAGATAGACAGACAAATGTGATGATGGAGAAATCGATTCGTATGATTACATATACGTCTATTGAATTGAAAAGGATTCTTTAACTACTCCTCCTCTTATGATATGTATGTCCTCTTATGATATGTATGTTCATCAACAGTAGTAATAGTGATGACGAAAAAGAAACAATAATACTACCAGACAACGAACGAGAAAAAGAGAGAGAGAGAGAGAGAGGGAAAGAACAGATTGATGTCTATCATCATTTTTTGCCAATTTTGCTTCTTTCTCTTTTTTCTCTCTTTCTCTGTCTCTCGTTGTCTTTCTTTCTTTAAGCGTCAAACAAAAAAGAAAGAGAAAATGAATGGTCACTTTCTGTTTTGAAACATGTAGACGCTTTGTCTGCAATTGAGCAAGTCAATAATGACTCTCTTAACTTTTCAGCTGCCGCTCAACCGAGCGAACAAGTACTTTAAAAAAAAGACAGAGAGAGAGAGAGAACCTCGAAGATAAAGTAGTTAAAGCCAACTGACATCTACTACTGATACCAAGAATATGAGCCCTCAAGAAATAAGAATAAATTACGTTTTTTCTTCTCATTCTTCTTCACCTTGTTCAACTTTTATCCAGAATACCAGAGACAGTTTGACAAGCAGACATTCTATGTATATGTATGTACATGAAATAGTCCACTTTTCAGAAATGACTGTTCACTCGTGTGCATAAATCCAGATTTTATCAAAATCAATAGCCAATGGTCATTTTTATCAAAGAGACAGACAACATAACATATTAACGATTGACCCCATTGTCATTCATGATTTACTTTTTTTTGTTTTGATGTCCCAATAAAAATGATACGTGTGCCAAAATCTTTCCATTTACACATTATATTATTACATCATCGTCAACGTTTAAGTGACAGAAATAGTCAGTTGTCTTACTATTTTATGTATACTAAGTTTTTTTTTTCTGAACATTATTCCGGTGTTAATGCGATCAAGATAAGACAACGCACACATTTTGCATTTTTTTTTCACCTCTACTTTCTCTTCTCTAATGTCCATTTCCGTTGTCCAAGTGGTTAGTTAAGGCTCATATAAGCCCAAGAGGCGCCGGTCATTTTACTCATCGGTGCGAATAGCACGTCTTCCGTACTCAATCACATTTACTTTCTCTCATTCGCTTGCGGGCGTTAGTCAAAATAAAAAATGATGATGATAATGATGATGTTCAAAATGATGGTGATGAGTACGATTAGACTTTGTTCTTATTAATTTTCACGTACAAGGCATACACATACACTCTCATATACACCTGTGTCAAGGGACATCAAGATGGAGAAAGTGAATCCTCCCGTTGTCATTTACTTGAACTCCATTAGAGTGTGACGTAAGATGAAAGAAAAAGATAATGAAAAGAGATATCAGGAAGCCTGAGAATGAAATGAATTGTGTAACATCACACTACTACATGATGGTCATCTGAACTGTATAGATGTACGTGGTCAGCCTTGCGGGCAGCCTTCTTTCTTTTTTTTTTAATACAACATTGTAATTAGATCGTCGTCTGTCGATAAGTGAATCATTTCGATTTCCAATCGATGCACGTGTTACTACTATTACAAACTCTCATATTTAATTCATTCAAGACGAATTGGGTGGAGCATTGAATTAACCAACTGGACACAGGATATATATACAACATCTCAATTATATAGGCACCAGCAGAAGCAGTAATAGTAATAGTAATAGTAACACACAATCATCATTTCATTTTAATGATTAAATTAGATTTTGCTTGGTGAACAAATGACACACGCACACATGTCACATCTCTCATTTTACAATAACAGCATATAACTTAAAAAATAAAATAGAGAACGTCTGGCATTCGAGTGTGACTATAGAAAAAAATGTGTGCATACGCGTGCGCATTTATGTAGTAAAGAACAGATAGAGAGTCATAAAAAAAAAGGAAAGAAGACATAAGCAACTATTTCATCGTCAATTTTTGTGACATACATAATAACAACAGTTTGGTTGGCATCTAGTATAATTAACGATCACGAAATAGGCATACCAACGGGGACAGTACAACATATAAATATACAATATATATTTGTCGTTGTATGACCGAAGGACATAACACAGACATCATTATGTTAAATTGTGTCACACCTATTCTTTTTTAGTAACATGAAATTTTTTTATTATTGTTCTTCATTATACAGCAAAAGAAAAATTACGATAAAGACCATCATTATCATCATCAATATTGATTGTATTCCTTTATTATTTTAAAGATGACATCATCATTTTTTTTTATATAACTTCATCAAATAACTGGACGTATAATAATAGAAGACTAATAAATAAATGGAGAACAATTTACATTGTTTCCGATTCTTACATATTTTCCGGTAGATGACCTTCTGTAATATATGTTCAAATTGTACTTACTCAGCTCTTGGACAAACGGTCAAGGTGATCATAAATAATATTTTATAAAAGAATTTTATCTGTGACAGAAAAAAAAAAGACATAATCATAAATTAAATATAGAAGGTTTCTCTTATAATATTCTCATTTTAATAGTTTTTCTTTTTATCAATCGTTAATGGATTTAATAAACATAAATGATGAAAATAAGAAAAGAAAAAAAAAAAAAGGTTCATATTTTTTTTTTAAAAATATGACTATAACCTTCAATTAATCATATTTTTATTCAATGAAGTAGAAATTAATTTCCGCTCTGTTGAAGATAGTAAACAAATACATCTATTAGACACTTTATGGAATATATAGTTCGACATATAAATTAAATTTTTCTTGTTTTAGAATAAAAAAATGACTATTATTCATAAGAAAAACTAAGCATCTTATAAAGAAAAAAAGAAATATGTCTTTTTTATATGAACATTATATATATGAGTAGATTTTCTCATAATACTCTTTTTTTTTACATTGTTGCATATAATCATGTTAAACGATATTGATCTTTTACGGATTTATCATAGAATGTAACAAGAGATAATAGAAATCGGATAACATGGGAAAATACAACAGGAATGTTCTATTCGTTCATAACTGTGATAAATAAGTAAATGATTTCATCACATCAAGGATTTTTGTATAAACAATGTAATTTTTCAATGAAATTAGGTCATAATAGAAAATGAATGAATTGATTTTGTCAGCAAAATATATTGTATTAATTTATGTGTATATCATATATTCTGTTTTTTCAATCATGATATGTTTTACAGATAATGCTATAGGCGCACTTTTGGTGCATCAGACAATCTGATTCATACAAATTAACGACCTTCGGGAATAGTCTAAATGCATTTTATAACTATTTTCTTATCATAATCATAAATGTTCATTATAGAAAAAACTATTCTCAATTTATTTTATGTAAACATATGAATAGCATATATAATTTTTTAGTAAATCCATTAGAAAATAGTAAATCTATTCTATTGATGTGCATACTGAATAAGAAATAAAAATTGAGTATTCTGATTAATAATATTATTTTTTCAAAGAATATACAATTGAATAACTAATCATAGAACAGAATTAAACGATATATTCAATATATTATGATTCGAAAACTATAGAAATATTATGTGTATTAGTTCTATATATATATAAAAAGGATTTGAACAATAAATTTTCATATGTTAAAAAAGACTAAGATGAAAAATTCTCAAAAAATCAAGGCATTTCATTTATGATATAATATCTGTCTAATTTTATTTAATTTATTTTTTCATTATTTGAATAAAAACAGTTTAGAGAAAAGATTAATAGTCAATTAGATTGTTATTCGTTTGACATTTTCAAGAAATAAAAAGCACTAATAATTCTAACCTTTGCAAAGTTTATATCATAATCTTTTACAATAATGTTCAATCAATTATATAAATACAACAAATCCTATAAATGAAAAAGTATTTATTCAACACGCTCACGTTCATTTTATCATAAAAAATCTATCGATATTATTATGAATGCAATAAATATTCAGTTTTTTGTCAATGATATAACTTTTTTTTTTAGATCATTAAATTTTACCTATATCCAATGTTGCTTTTTTATATTTATTGGCGAAAAATGATGTTTTTTTTTGCGAGTAATAGCATGATTGACACCTGGCAACGCCCTTAGACTTGTTTATATAACATGTCAAAATAGAATATACAACGTAATAATTAATACAAACGCTATCTTGCACAACACAATATTTTCTTTTTATCAATAATTATTTTAGTGTACAATATACTATCAAATAAAAGATAAAAGTAAGGAATTTGATACTGATTATACCACTTTTTTGTTTTATTAAATTTTATGTACTTTTTATGATCTATATGAATACATAAATGTATATATATTATATTTATATATGCAAAGAGAAAGACAAATTACGTTTTTTTTTCATTATAAATAGAAGGATAAAGAAGAGGAAAGAAAATATACTGTAAATTAAAA
>JAJEKB010001017.1:0-32858 GCA_022393335.1 Macrotrachela quadricornifera | reverse complement strand
TTTGTAGGTGTCAATAATATATTACAAACTAATGTAATACGTCAAAAAATACGTGCATATGTCATAGCATTAAATATGTTTGAAGAAGCTCATAGATTAGTTGTTAATGAAACTGAACTTTATTTACAACGACAATCAACTCGTATATATTTTATTCTTCTTTCCATAGCACTTTTTATTCTTGTTATTTATACATCATTAATATATCAACAAAATAATAATATAATAAAAATTTCTTCACTTGAAAATTTTCAATATTTACAAAATTTATATGGTTCTACAACAGTTGAATGTCCATGTACAAAAATATCTATTGTTCGTAGTACATTTTATCAAATGGAACCTATTTTTCATCAAATATGTTCAAGTGATTTTATTAATATTAATTGGTTGAATACTTTATTTGTAAAATATGGTTATGAAAATGCAACAGAAACACATCCATTTACTTTTTCTGGTACTGCTTTTGCACATTTTCAATCATTACGTATTATGTGTGATTTAACTAAACAAGCTGTTATTGAAGCTCGAAATCTTTTTCTTGCTACACAAGTTGTTTTAGCATATATGCTTGATTATAATCTATTTAATAAACATACAACTGCTGTATTTACTTCTTTTCAATCAACTTTATCAAATAGTTTTGTTCATAGTTTACATATGCTTCTTGGAATGGCACAAGGAAATGGACTTGTATCAGGATATTCAACAAATTGGGGCGTATTTCTATCAAATATGACAGTAGATGCTACTGTATATACAAAAGCACGAATATATAATGGATGTAATTGTGCTACATCCTCTTCATGTATTCAATCTTCAACACCTTATGTTCCAGGTTATGTTGTTGGATGTCTCCCATTAGAATCATTTTTACGATCTACATTCGAATGTCTTTATAATCAATCATGTATTGATAGAATATCTTCTTATGTTAATGCATCTATCATTCCAAAAGCACTTAATAATACTAATTCTCGTTTTGCTCCATATCTTCTAACAAATAATATCGTTCAAGAAATGTTTATTGAATCATGGTCATTAAATGTTTCTTATAAGAATTTTTTTCAACAATGTCAACCTATTTTATGTTCATATACATTAATTGAACGATATAATGTACTCTATGTTGTTACAACTATTGTAAGTCTGTATGGTGGTTTAACTATTCTACTAAAACTTATTGTACCTTTTGTCGTATGTCGAATATATGCGCTCGTAAGACGACGCCGACATATTAACATACAAATAGAACCAATAGATGAACGTTATTAATATGAGAAAATTTTCATATTCATTTGATTTTTGTATCATTATAATGAAATAAAATTTCATATGTAAAATCAATGAAGTTTTCGTATTTTAGTAAATATCTATATTATGATAATAGTATCGGAAAATATAATTTTCAGGTTTCGTAATTCGGTAAAAGTATAATAAATAAATATAAATCATTATTATTTCAACTCTTTTGAAGAATCAAATGATGAATTTGTTTGTAGTAAGAAAGATCAATTGACAAATAAAGATAAAACTCATATCGAAAGATAAAAGTAAAGTTCTTAAAAGAGAACTTTAAATGTCATTTGAGAAGATTTTCTCAAATGATGTTCATGTTATATAATTTTGAGCTGTAATTATGGAAGTATTGACGGCATAAAAACTAACGGTTAACCTTCAAGATAATCGAATGATGAAACGATCAAGATGATAATTGGCAAAATTCTAATTTAATGAACTGAAAGATTCATTGTAGGCAACTGTCAGCTGATGCAGTACGAGAACTTTGTCTTTCGACATGAAAAAGTATCAGATTTTCATTCGATGTCCATTGATTTTAGACGAATTTAATATTTGATTCATTATTTAAGTAAACAAAAGTTTAAATGGTAAGTAATAGATCATTAAAATTTATTTTTATTAATGAAAAACTTGAACTCAAATCAATATTGAAATCTTTGGATCCAATGATTGCTCTATTCAACAACATAGATATATCCGTGTTGATCAAATACTAAGCTATTAGGACTATAAAGTTAGTTCGATTTTTCTTCTTGATTATTTCCATCAACAACAATACTTCTTTGTACGTTTCCTACAGGTCAACATATTATTTGATGATTATTAAAATCAGCCACATCATGAAGACCTGATAATTGTGTAAGATCAATTTCTCTACTATGATGACTGGCTACAACAAACGCCTTCTTTTGCATCTTTTACCCACTTCATCACATGAGCATTTCTAGAGTCTGTCACATATATTGATTGATTTTGATCGATGCATACATGTAAGGAAAAAGAGAACTAATCAAGACAATGACCTGCTCCATTGCCAATCATCATCTCTTGACTTCATTCTTTTCACAGTTAGAGATGTACAAAAAGTCATCATTGTCCATTGTCAAACCGAAACAATCTATATTCGAAATAATTGTCTAATTGTTTGTCCTATCTCGAAGAGACCATTTCATGACTCGTTGGCTATCGCTATCACAAATAACTAGACTATCTTGTTGTTTGTCGACAATCACAGCTGATGGTCCATTCAATTGATGCATCTGGCTTCCTTTTTCATTTCCACCTACAACGACTTTGTCACTTGTTGCACCATACTCCTACTTTATAATACGATGATTCAGTTGATCAACAATATAGATGCTTTGATCATCATCAACATACAAACCAAGTGAATAAGAAAGCTGATTTAAACTATTTCTGACTCCATTTCCTCCAGCAATCGTAATACTATTCTGCATCCATCTTGTATTAGCACTAATGTTTGATATATTTTGTTGTATTGCAATAAAAAATAGCTGTCTTTTTTATTGATATACAAAAGGCGTTGTTTCCTTAAATTTTAGCATTAAGATATTTAGCTAAATCAATTTTAAAAATTTTGAGGACTCATATTTTCAATCAATCATAAGTTTAACTGGTATTATTTACTCAGATCGAATCTGGAAAAATACATAGTATGTATTCTCCTTTTCGAATTTTTTGACGCAACTTTCTTAGTTCTTAATATAGTTTTATGAAATTCTGTTTTTGTAAATTTTTAAATTAACTAATTATTAACGTTTAGTTTCAAGGCTAAGCTGCTAGTTCTACTTTTAATTTTTGTCATACGCTGGAAAAAAATTCATGAAGATGGTAGACAATTATTTTTTTCTTATCAAAATGTATATTATTTCTAATAACTATCTATGTTCCTCTTATTTGGATTGATTACTGTTTCAATACGATAAATAACATACTTATAAGATGATATATGAACATAAATCTTGGCGATAAGTGGTGTAGAATCATAATAAAGTATAATATCCGATAACTTAAGAAGTTCTTCACTTAATTGTTTTAGCTCTTCTTTACATTGATTAAGATCTATTTCAAAATAGTTATTTTCTTCATGTCCTTATTGAAGTTAATCGGTCAATTTACCATTTATCAATTTGTTTTATTAACAAATGTTTCTTTTATAACAAAAATCTTGTAAACAATCTCGACATTGTAATGTAGCTTTTTCTTTTCCACATGTAATACGGTGAGCCCTGTCAGGTAATGGTGTCATAGGTTACTAATTTTGATGATAGTATATGTCTGTGTTAAGAGGAAGTAAGAACGTAGCGTCATCATGTGATGAAAGAATGAAAACAACATTTCATATTCATCTGTTCTTTTCATGCAATGAAAAAATGACCTTGGTTTTACGCACAACCGTCTTTTTTAAAAAGTTAAAATCTGTATAAATTATCTAAGGTCGATTTTTCAATATATTTTTCAAATTTAACTTATTTGTTGTTGATAATAGAATTAAGAGAAAAATGTCATATCAATAACGAATTTATTAGATTTAATGAATAATTTTCATCAGTTTTTCGTTGCTATTATATTTGCTTTATTATAATTAGAAGATGAAGAGAACACAAGTTAAATGAAAAGGAAAAAAGTGCTTCTCTAATCGATGGGTCCCATCATGGCAAATGGGTTGATAAAATTATGTTTTTTAGGACTTGAATTAATTTTCATGACGTTTTTATTCTAACTCATCAATTTCCTTCTATCTGTTCATGTTTAGATTAGTTTATTTGACATTTTGTTTTCTCTAATAACAAAATTAGTCTAGCAGATAAACTCATCAGACTCTTCTAGATGCTGTCTGATTTATCAACAGTTGTCATGAGAGAATATTAAAGATTTTAAACATGCTTAAATCATACAGATTCTACAGATTTAGATTTCTATACATACAGTGGCAGTCAAAATTATTCATACGGGTGAAAAATATTACAGCAATCGTGATATTTCTGCAAGAATATGACCGTTTGAGACGCGGTTTTCATCAGAATATAGAGCAATGTGTGTAGTGTATGTGTAAAAAGTTTCAGTTTGATCCACCGCAAAATGATTGTCTTAGGGAAGAGTGAAAGCAAATCATGTGTTTGACTTTAGTCTAAAATTATTCATACAGTTCATAGAAAATAAATATAAAAGTATAGAACTTTCTACTTTCAATTTCATCTGTGTAATCTGTATAATGTCTGAAAAAGATGTATGAACATCGTAATATTTGCATGCATTTTTCTATGAGTAGTATGAATAATTTTGGCATAAATTAAAACGACAGTTTAAGTATTTTTACCGTTGCAATATCAAAACACATTCGATCGTTTTGATACTTTTAGCATAGCAAGTGATAGCACCTAGCTACATTTTGCTGAAAACTACAGCTCAATAGATTGAACTGGAGCAGAGATATTAGGATTGAATCACTATTTGTTACCTGTACGAATAATTTTGGCTCCCACTGTACATCACAAGTTTTGACATTAAAGGATACAACAAACGAACAAGAAAAAAAAACGTTTGTATTAATGAAAAAGGCCAATAATGAATGTATAATAAACATTATGAAATATTATTCTTGTAAATTAGGTTGAATTCATATATCAATCAGAATGACACTGTCTTTTTCCATGAAAAGAAAAAGAATATCACATACCATCCAATAGAATCTGATCTTTACTCCATCTCATCTCATGAAATAATTCAAAAAGCTTAATTATCCCACAAAATGACATTATCATATCCCATTCGAAATCCTAAAACATGTTTCACAAATATATAAATACACGTAATGTTTGAATACAAAATAAATGAGAAAAATTGTTTGAACAATTAATTGATTTCCGATATGTATTTTATGTATTATTTAAAAATATGAATTGATTACAATAATATACAATTATATACTTATTATCTCTGATTATTTTTAACTTCTATCATTAATTACTTATTTTTCTTGTTTGTAGTGTTATGTATTATTTTAACAAAATCTGTAAATCTAATATACTGAAATTCATGAAATAACAAAAAATATTATAATGACAACTAATATTCAATAAACATAAAATTTTTAAAAAAACGCAACATTTGCAAATACTTTGTCCCGACCATTTGCTTTCGATCTGTCTCCTCGACGAGCTACTTGTGGTGTTGCTAATGCAAGATGTGGTAATTGTTTATGAAGTGGTATTTGTTTTCGTGCTGGACCAGGTGTATGATGATGTGGTCGAATTTTTGGTGCTCTATTTTGATCAACAACGTTTGGGTGAATTGGATGATGTACGGGAGGAGGAGCAGCAAAGTGCATAGCATCTGTTTCCATTCGATGTTGTCGATCAACAAATGCAAACATTTTTCGTTTGACATGATCAAAATGTCTTTTTGTTGATGCACTCATACCATCACCATCAACATGTGCAGAACGATCAACATGATGTGATGGTTTTTTCTTTTTATCAGAGCGAAGAAATAGGGCCATGATGATTAAATATAATACCGTAAAACTGGATTAATGTATTATAAAATATTATATTTGAATGCTTTGTGCAAGACACTTATAAAGACAATTTTTTTGTACATATACGTTGTTTTTTATTTATATCTAACGAACCGTGACTTTTTTTTATTTGTATATTTTGTTATTTATTACCTTCAACGCGAAGATATCATACCTTTACACAAGGCTGACAAGTAATATTCGTCTCATTGATGAAGGCTGATAATGTAAATGGGAAAAATCATGACAATATCATCATATGACATTTCGTTATTTCCTTTAATAGGAAATGTGAAATATCTCTATCATCAAAATCGTCTGAGTATGTCATATTACTGATACAATAAAATGTAATAACATCACACATTTATTTTTTCTGAAGATATATAATGATTTAATATATTATATCAACAATCAAAAAATAGGACGAACTGAGAGTACAATGTCTGCAGCAACATAGAAAGCAAAAATGAAAATTTGCATTTCTTTTTTTTGTGTTAAATAGAATATATTTACTAAAGATAAAAACAATGCATGTGAAAAATAACACTCAATAGCCTAAGTTTAACGGAATTAGATATTAAAAATGAAATACACATATGTCTTTTCACTCAATAGCAAAAACTACCTATGATGATTTTTTTTTGTTATATTTGTCATCAATCTGGCAAAATAAAGGATTCTATCATCGATCGATATAAATGATTAACTCGTATATTTTAATACCAATCGGTCTGTAAAAAAAATCGTATTCATCATTTTACTATTTTTTTTTTAAAATTTAAATATCAATTATGAAGTTGTTTTTATCTATTACATTTATATTCGTATGTCTTTCATGTTTATGCAATCTAGTCAATGCTGATACCTATATTGGTGGATATATTGGTGGTGGTATTGGCGGTCTTGTAAGTTAAATAAATAAACGAATACTTGAAGTATGTATTTATATTAGGTCATATTAATTCTTGATATTATTGCAATTGTTGATGTGCTTGGATCACCTCGGACTATTCTTGGAAAATTACTTTGGATTTTATTGATTATACTATTTCCTATTGGTGGTATGTACTTATTTTATATGGATATCATAGAAATTTTATTGTGGGTTTTTGTTTTTAGGATTACTTATTTGGTTACTTTGTGGACGAAAAATAACTCCAGTTATTTAAAAATAATAGATTATTTTTTTTAATGAAAATTTTCAGGGACATTTTGTTTGATCATTCATATTTATGCAATTTTATCTTTAATTATCTACAAAATCAAGCTTAAATTTTATTTATAATAGTTGTCATTTGTTTCACATATATATATAATACAATAAACAATTTAAAAAAAATAATAAATTTATGTTATCAAAAAAGAAAAAAAAAATGTTTATTATCAATATCATTTTTAATATCTGTAAATTTCATTTGTGATTTTTAAGTTACTAATTGAATTTCATCATCTATATAAAAAAAAAGAATTTACTGAAGTTTAGTAAGAATACAAAACAAAAAGAATTTTTTCTTTCTAGTTATGAAATAGAATACCTTTATCATTATTATTACTGGTATTTTTTTTCTTCTTATTACGTTTATTTCGTTTTTTTCTATTTGTTTTTGTTTCAATTATTGATATTGGTGATGATAATTGTTCACGTTGATGTATATTATTTAATTGTTTTTTTTTTGTATTTGCTAATTTTTTAAGTGATGAAAGTAAATGAAATTTATCTGGATTACGTTGTTTTTCAACACGAAATTGTGTATAATCAAGAAAAGCTAATGCAAAACGACGACTTTTTATTGTAACTATATAATCATCACCATATAAAAGTGAATGTGGAGCATCCATTGTATCAACATTAGCACTAGCTGCTTCCATTTCAGCTAATGATGACATTAAATTTTTTGCTGCACTACGAAGAAATTCCATATCACCACTATTATCTATTGATTCATCAAGAAATATATTATCATCATCAAATTCTGATGGTAAATCATGAAAATCATCTTCACTTGATATTGTTTCATTATCATCATTATCTATATTTAATTCAATTTGATTTTCTTCATTATGAGATTGATTTTGAGAATTTGATGATAGGATTTCTTGTTTAGAAGGAATTTCATTATTAATTATTTCTAAAAATTTTAAAAATAAAATGTTAATTTATCTTTTTATCTTTTGAAAAATGAATTAATTATAAACCTGTTTGTTGATTTGTAGATGAAGATGGTAAAATAGGTATTGATAATTGAGGTTTACAAATTGAATTAATATTTTCTATATGAGATACTGATTCTTTTTTTATAATTTCGTTTACTGTAGAAGAAGACATGTTAATTTTCTGTTTTGATTGAATTTCAATTTGTCGTTGTTGTAAATAATCATTCAGATGACGTTGTGAATATATATCAATATAAATTGGTGTCATTCGAATAAAATTATTCCATGTTTTATTCATTGATTGTATAAGATCTAAATTTTAAATTGAATTTATTTATTTTTATCATACAGACCTTTTTTTTTTTGACTTTGATTCTTTATAAGACTTGTTCAGAAAAGAAATGAGTTCGATATGTACATTCAAAATTTCATGCTCTTTATTCACATAACTAGTATTCATCTAGTTTTCAAACATACTTTGATACTAATCTAATGAAACACAACATGCATATGACAATGAATTCTGAAAAGAATTTATGATCTAGAGAAGATACACATTTCAATTGGTGACCCGACAGTTGAGCCCCCGACAGTTGAGCTTCCCGACAGTTGAGCCCCCCCGACACTTGAGTTCCCGACAATTGAGCCCCCGACAATTGAGCCCCCAGCATAAAAAAGAATCAGGAAACACAAGGAAATAAATTTATTTTGAACACAGTAACAATCACATAAAAAATTGAACAGTGCTCTTGCTATTTTAAAATACACGCCTCTTGTAATCAAACGAAAAGAAACTAGTTGTTGGAATTATTCATTCAAACGTTCATATTTTGCAGGTTTCCTTAGTTTTACTTGTCGCACCCGCAATTTTTCATTCCTTATCAAGTTCACACAGACCTGCACAATTATTTTAACCATAACACCAGATGTTTTTAAGTGTTTTAGCACGTTGATAAATAGAACGCTCAAGTAGATGTTGATCTGGCTTCTGGAGGATTTCACAGTTGACATTACGTAATATTAGTAATCGATTAGGATAGAAGCAGTAGTGATGACTGGATAAGAGGAGACGAATATAGTTGTTTATCACATGCTTTATCTAAATTATAACCGGTCTACTTATAGGTCGGAGCGATGAATGAATGCATGAATACAGACAAGAGATGGATATCATGAACCAAATAGGGAGGGATTACAAATTTCTGGAAAAAATAATACTAAAACATTAAATGAATATCTCAGATCTAGGAAGATGACAAATATAGTGGGGGCTCAATTGTTGGGGGCTCAATTGTCGGGGAGCTCAAGTGTCGGGAGCTCAATTATCGGGGCTCAACTGTCGGGGGCTCAACTGTCGGTGTACCATTTCAATTGTGTAAAGTCACATGATTAATCAATGAAATTACTCATACCATTATATTTTTCATACTAATTAACTTTTAATATTCGTTAAATTAATCAATATGATCAAATGAACTGTGAAATAATGTGTTGTTTTGCTTTCTAATAGATATAAATCGTTCTGAATATTTTTAACTTACCATGATGAGAATAGAAATGTACAAAAGAACAGTATGAATAAGTTTTTATATGAAAAATATTTTCTTCATTAAAAAATTTCATTATATCATCTTCAGAATAATTTTGTTCATATTCAATATATAATGTTTCTGGTTGATATAATTGAATACAATTAATTATTGATCCATCACATTCAGGATGATTTCGAACATTTGTATAAATTTTTGAAAAATCTTTAAAACAAAAAAAAATAACATTCTTTGTTTTTTTATTTCTGAAGGAGTTTGCGTCTATACTCATCCGTTCGGTTTCTTTTAGTTTAATTATTTTTTTTTGACTAGGACTGATGTAAGGATACAAAATAGAATTAAAATCATCTTATTCAATGACTATACTAGTGACCGCTGTCTATCGCAAAAAATTCTTGTTTTAAAAGCAAAATATACAAGATTTTAGTTGCCAAAAATGAATATTTTCCATTAAAATTTGATCTCCTAGAAGGTACAGGTAAAAATTAAAAGGAGGGGGAGGGGAAGGGGAAGTAGGGAAAAAGTTTGACGAAAATATTTCATACTGAAAAATAGAGTTTTTGGCGGGTTTTAGCGCGTTGATTCTGAGTATCGTGTTTATTTTTCACCAAAAGCAATTTTAAATAACAAAAATTTCAAAATATTTACTAATTTCATGGTATTTTCTATAGAAATTCACTTTTTCTTGAAATATTAATTTTTTCGTTGAAACTAACAATGTTCATCGAATGATTTCCTGATCTCGTATCCTCACATCAGTTCCAACAAAAAAATAATTAAAAGAAAAGAAATCGAGCGGGACAGTATAACCCATGGTAAAAGCGCTAACTCCTTTATTTTACCAATATCTTCATTATATTCAACAATAATCATTTGTTTATCATTTTGATAATATTGAAAATTTGTTTTTTTATAAGGCATTGAAACAGTATCAATATATGATTCAATCTGATTTGTTTCAATAGGTATATTTGAAAAACATATATGACGCATATCAATTGTTCGTTGAAGAATTCGTGATATAAATGTAAATGATTGAAATGTCACTGATCCACAAAGTACAACTCGATCAGCAACTAAAATATATGTAATAAAAAATTCTTTCGTTTATTTAATAAATTTGTTTTTTACTATCTGAATTTTGATAAAATACTTGTGCAACACCTAAATGTTGATAAATTTGATGTGTACGAATTGGTCCTCCATCGGATTTATTTTGATTACTAAAAACTACTTCAATAAAATGAGTTTGAATATCTTTTTGTGGTTTCCAACATATCTGAACACCTTTTTCGGCTAAAATAAATTTATAATGATTAAATATTTAGACGATAAGAAATAAACATTATTTTAATTTCTAGAGATTAAAATTTCATTTCGGACCGAATAGTAACATAATACCCAGTGTTAATCAATATGTCGTTCTGTTGAATATTACATTATCTTGACTAGGATTTGAAAAGAGAAATTCTCCTTGGAGGAAACAATTGATCTTTACGTTAAAACTCAACTACTTCTATCGCTAATGTATATTTTAAAATATATTGCAGATTTTGATGATCAGTTAATTTAGTAAATATAATGTTTGAAATTAGAAATTCTTTTTTTTTGTTCCAAAAATTATGAATCATGAAATATATTAAAAACATACGAATTTGAATAATTGTTTCTTGTTTTGAAAGATTTTTTGAGGTAACAACTGGTCGAGTATTTATTTTCCATGATGAATTTCCATTAATTTGTCGAATTCCTGTCATACGACCATTGCTTATTATTGATGATGATGGTGTTGGAGTATTTATTAAAGATAAATTTGAATTTAATTGTTGCGCTTGTTGTCCTCGTAATAAATTATGATTTACTAAATATTTCTAAGAAAAAAAGGAATTTTTTTTTTCTTTTATTATTAATTATTTTTATTTACTTTTGATTGACAATAAACTCGAAATGCTTTAGTTAATATATCTAAATCAAGATTAATTAATGATCCTAGGATATTTTCATGAAATTTTTCTGTTAATATATGTGGATATGAACAATTCATTGAACGACGACATGAATTTGTATAAAAATAATCGTAACATACATGAAGATTTGAACATAATTCTCCTCCATTTTGACAAATACCATCAATTAAATTATTTCGACATATTTCAAACTGTTTAATAAATAAATAAATAAATACAAATATATAAATAAATAAATAGATACAAACAGGCATAAAAAATTCAATTCGATTTTGATCTCGACTAATTTTAAATATTTCCATATAATTTTTAATACTAGCAAGTACATATTTAGAATTTGTACATAGATGATTTTCAAGACAATAATCACATAAAAAAGATACTTCAAATAGACATGTTTGATGTTCATTACATAATCGTAATATAGTATTAACAATATCAATATCCATTTCTTTCTTTTTTTGGTATTTAGTATCAAAGAAAAATAAAATATATGTTGAAGTTTTATATTTTATTGTTCTGTTCTGTTGTTCAATTTTTACAAGGGAATTGAAGAATTTTAATCGACCAATACGCTTTTATCACTTGAAAATGTCGCTATTTAACAATAAATAGGTTGGTATTTTATTCAGTTATCAGTTATATCATATAAAAGAATAAGTACAAAGGTAAAAAGGATGATAGGTTATGCGTTTATCGTTTGATTAATCGTTTTTTATTTCCTTTCCTATATTTATGTTATGTTTAAAATTCGAGGAAATTAAACCTCATAGTTTTATTAAATAGAATAATATTTTCTTTTAAGTGAGTATAATATGTGTATAATCGTTATACTATATTTTAAGTTCGAATAGACACAGAATATTAAAAGATTTAAACAGATATTTTATAGTGACGATTAAAGTATACAATATTTTTTAAAAAAACGTATTTTGATGAGTGAATTTTATATAAATATATATTAGCAATAGTAACAGATCTGCTTGCCATATATTTATTGCGATCTGTATGTTATTTTACAGTCTATATCATTGTGATACTTGAATAGAAGCAGACAAGTATCTTGATAAGAACACAAAAAAAAGCTGTGCAAACCGATTAACAAAGGACGAGGAGCGTTTTAGGTACATTTCGGCCCAATTACAAAAGTGGAAGTAGATTTGCATGAAACGTTTCCTTTACTCCACTCCATGAGATATGTTTCATCCAAAGTAGGCATAAAAAGGACGTCAGAATGAATGTTGCAAATTTCTATTCTCCACTATATGATTCAGACTTTGAGTCATTTTTCCAGGGTGACTAGAAATCATTAAGAGGTACAAAATTGCAAAGATATGAGACTGCAAGAATTCAGTCTTTGTATTAACATGAAGTACATAGTATCATAAATATAGGTAAAAAGCCGTTAGAGTGAACCTTGGGAATCTTCATTCTTTACCATCATCTGATTAAAGTAAGGAGATGAGCTGTTAGCATCAGTATCCTCATCTATATGATAACAATTTAGTAAAAATGTTCTCCTTGCTAGCGTATTGATGTATTTCCATTTCTGTCTTTATACAACTCTTACAGAGTATTTATTCAAATTATCCAGATAGTAGTATAGATCATCACAATCATCGGATAACAAAAATGATAACATTGTCGTAACAGTTTCGTTACATCCTGATGATTACTATTGATGCTAAAAACTCATTTCCATACTTGACTCAGATCATGAGAAAGAATGAAGATTCCCAAGGTTCGCTCTGGTGGATTTTTACGTATATTTACGATACTATGTACTTCACACTAATACAAAGACTGAATTCTTGCAGTCTCGTATCTTTGCAATTTTGTACCTCTTAGTAATTTCTAGTCACCCTGGAAAAACGACTCAAAGTCTGTACCGTATAATGGAGAGTAGAGATTTGAAACATTCATTCTGAGGTCATATTTTGGATGAAATATATCTCATGGAGTGAAGTAAAGGAAAAGTTTCATACCGATCTACTTTCACGCTCTAATTGGATCACAATGTCTTTAAAACATCTCTCAGCCATTAAATATCATAAAAAAGTTATGATTAATTTTTCTGTGTTATTACATCATCCTTTGAATTATATTATACATATTTGATAGAACTAAGATAGAGAGCTGCAATGGTTCTTTTTGGAAAGAACAGATGTAGAGGTATTTAATTATATACTACGGATTTTCAATTGATCTTTATAAGAACAAACAAACCTATTTCTTCAGTCGTTCACAGTGAGTTTTTAACAATCACTTGTACATTCAAATTTGAAAATTACAGTTCTCTATCTTGTTTCTATTAAACGTTATTCGATAAACACACATCAATATTCATGCAACCATCACATAGGAAGAAAGACGAAACAGAAAGAATAATATTATAACATAGAAAAATAGAGCATTCTTTTTTCTATTACACTATATAAACAGAAAGTATCTGTAAGCTTTTAAAAAGGAGATACAGTACTTTTGGTATATCTTAAATATAGCTTATCTCTGAAAATTCTATCATCTCATCACATATGACATAACATAACAGTATTAACATGGCAAAAAAATATTGTACTAAAAGTCAAAATTTAAAATTACAATTTTTATTTTGATAATTTTGTTATTTTTTTATACAAATATTCGAACAAAATCAAGTATTTTTATCATAAAATTTATTATTCTTATAGTTAAGAAGCCAAATAACGAATAAAAAAACAACAAAATCTTTCTAATATTTATGCAAATTATCTTAAAAATATTTCTCTTCATCCATATATTTTATTTTAAATGAATAAAATGTTCTATAAAATTCTATTAACAATTCTTATTAATTTTTCCAGTAAATTAAATTAAATTTTATATTTTTAATATATATAAAATTTTTTTCAATCTAGTTTTTCAACAATCTCAATCTATACCAAATACATGTATTACTTGTATTAATTGTCAAGATATATATGATGGTACAGATTCAAATTCAACATGTTCATTAACAACAAAAGATGCTGATAGTTGTCAAAAAACTCGTATACAATTACCGGGTACAACATTAATATTAAAATCCTGTGTTAAACATTGTAAAGAACAATCAATTATTGCTGGAATATTTCGTTTAGATACAACTTGTTGTACAACTGATAATTGTAATCGATCAAAAAGAATAATAATTAAACCATTATTTATATTTCTTTTATTTTTTATATCAATTCGAGTTTATTAAATAAAAAAAAAAAATATCTTCAGACAAACACAAACCAAAAAAAAAAGAAAAAATATCACACTTATTTTTGAAAATTAACACTATAAGAACCAGTCGATGGATCTTGTTGAAGTTTAAAATTATTTGTTGATAAACCAAATGGTTTTAATACCATATTTCCCAATTCTTTTAGTTTACCTAAATTTTATTATTGAATGTTTTTTCTTTTTTGTTTAAAAAATATTTATAAATATACCTAACATTTCTTCTTTTAATTTTTCGTTACGTTCTTTTATTTGATCGGGTAAAGTCTAATACGAGAGAAAAAAAAATTAAAAATTAAAATAAAATAACTAAATCTTACATAAACTTCTTGTCGTGCTTGATTATTACTTGGATCAAGTTCAAGAATTTTTTGATAATCTTGTAATGCGTCTTCTAATTTATCAATACGTTTATAAGATTCCGCACGACGAACAAATGGTTTTACATAATTTGGATCAAATTCAATCGATTTTGTACAAGATTGAATAGCAGCTTCAAATTTTTCCTAAAAAAAATAATTTTATTTTCTCTTCTTTTTTTTAACTATATAAAATTCTTTTTTTATTATACCATTTTCATTAAAGAAGCAGCACGATTTGCATAGATAATAGCACGATCACGAGTATATTTCATTGGACATAAAGATAATGCTTCACTATATTTTTGTAATGCTTGATCATATTCACCATTACCAAATAAAGTATTACCTTCATCCTTTGCTGTCTGTGATTCTTTATGACGTGTCTATTATTTAAAATAAAACAAAAATAATATTTATTCATTTTCAATCAATTGATAAAAGAGATAGAAATACGTTAAAAAAAACAAAAGGTTTTTAGGAGTATCTAGGACAATCAAATGCGAATTTCTTTTGAGAAAACAAATTTTATAAAAAAATGAAATTACTTCTTTATCTTGTTCTGTTAAAAGTGCTTCACGTTGAGCAAGTAATTCTTCATCAATAAAATATGGATCTTCTATATATAAAAAAAATTTTCGTCTTTTTTTATTAAATAAAATAAACTTGATTTTAACCTGGTGATTTTTTCTTTATTTGTTCATCTGTAGATAATTGTGAATTTAAACGATTATGTAAAAGTTCAGCTTCAACATCAGGTGCTGTAATAGGAGATTGATTATGATTAAAATCAGTATCGTGTGCATCAAAAAATGTATCATGATCTATATCATCTTTTTCATCATCACTTGAATCATACCAATGTTGTTGATTATGTATTGTGGATTCTGGTTCATATTCTACTTCATCAGTTTTTCTATTCGAAGTTGCCATCTAAAGTAATGAAAAGAATATATTTTGATTTTGTTCTTTATTGTTAATATATATATATATGTATGTATATATATATATAACATGAATAAGCAAGAAGAAAAAGAGGAAAAAAAGTAGAATAATATATTATTCTGT
Organism: Macrotrachela quadricornifera; assembly: GCA_022393335.1. NCBI lineage: Eukaryota > Metazoa > Rotifera > Eurotatoria > Philodinida > Philodinidae > Macrotrachela > Macrotrachela quadricornifera. The sequence goes on along the minus strand of JAJEKB010001017.1, from coordinate 16,669 downwards.
TGTTTTATCTTTTCTTTCATAAATTAAATCTCACGTATTTAATAGATACACATCGACAACAAGAACAAAAGAAGAAGAAAAAAAAAAGAAGAAAGTTAGTTCATTTCTTTTTATGATGATGGTAAACTAGCTGGTGGACATTTGAAAACAAAATCTGATGGAAATAATTCAGCAGCTTTTGGTAACATTATTTTATATATTAATCGAATTGTACTTTCCATAACACCAGCTGCAACTTGAATATCTATAAGAAAAAAAAAAATGAATGAATTTATATATTTTTTTTATTTAATTACCTTTCATTGGTTTTCTTTCACCAGCAGCAGCACAAGCCATATAAATTGATGCACCTGCTATTGAATCTGGTGCACGACTTTGTATATCGCAAATTTCTTTTGCACGTTCAGCAATATAAACAGCTGTTTTTTGAATAAGATTTTCTTGACGAAGTTCAAGTTGATTGCAAAAACGAGGCTTTAAAAAAAAAACAAAAACAATTAAAAAGAAAAACAATTATTTTAGAATTAAATCTTACCACCAAATTTTTGATATCAATTGATTCTGGTCGATTTGAATTTGGTAAACTTTGAACAATTTGTTTAAAACATCGACCAATATCTTTTTTTGATGCACTTGTTGATATTGCACATATTTCTTTTATTGTACGTTGTGCACCTTCTTGTCGACAAGCTATATATATACATGTTGCAACAATAGCATCTTGTGAACGACCTCGTACACATTTATTTTCATAACATTGTTTAAATAGGGAAAATGCTCGATTAATTATTCGACTTGATAAATTAATGCGTCCAGCCATTTGTCGAATAGCATCATAACCACTTCGTAATGCTTTATCAGCTGATGACATTTGCCGAGGTCCATTAGAATATTTTTGTTTACCAAATTCATCAAGTGCTCCTGCACCTGTTCCTAATGACATAACTGTCTCAAGATTGTTATCACCATCAAGTAATGGATTTTCTACAGCACCAACACGACTCATATCTTTCGAATCTTTATCATTCGAAAATGTACGCCATTCAGAACCAACATCAACCATTCTTAATTTAAAAAAAAACCAAATCAAGTAATTATTTTTCAAAAAGAAATACAAAAATTAACAGATTTACCATTAACATGCTTCTTTTTTGTAGCGATATATTAATATAAATATATAGAAACGATAGCAAAAGATTTTGACTGATATAAATATCACACAAAGAAGCGTAAGAAATTACATATTAATAGCGATACGGTACGTAATATTCTTTTACAAAATGAAAATGATAAATATTAGACTTATAAAAGTATACTTTTTGTATGCCTTTTTGAACTATTCTGTGTATCATAATGATTATAGAGAAAAGTTAAATGAAAGGTATGTTTATTCGTACTCGTCACAATCAAAATTTAAGAATTCAAATTGTTTATCCAATAATTAGAATAGACGTGTTTTCTTTAGTCTATCTTTCAATGTAGAGGGAATCAATACTCACTGTTTAAGATTTTTGTATAAATTTATATGACTATAGAATCATTGGAATTTCATAATGGTTAATTGATAAAGTAAATAACCATTCTCAAAATGTTGTATATGACAACTCATCTTGTGAAACATGTTCTAAAAGGAGTATCGAAATGTACTCTCTCTTCCACAGAACGTGACAGACATTAGATTAAAAACATCACAGGTTGTGAGAAACAACCTTAGCACCAGCACGGAGGTAACAAACGTCTTAGCAAAGCCTTTCTTCATCATAGATGCTTTAACAACGGCCAGTCACGATCTATGATAAATATATCTTAGGAACGCTTCAATCTTATCGTAGACACAAATAAGTATCTTAGCAAAATCTTCATCATAGATAATGAGAAATACGTTAGTAAACTCCCTCATGTACGGTATAAGCAGCTCGATTGTATTTCACATTTGGATCACACAGAGATTGCACTGATAAACATTTTTTTTAAAAACCATTCATAACGATTATGAATATATTTTTTACAGTTGTATACATTTCTTTAACAGCGATCTATCATGACCGTACACTGAAAGTTGAGTTTCCGACATTAAAGCCCTGGATATTTGAATTTCAACCTCATCTTCATATAAGACTCAATTGTCCAAGATTCATCTTTCATATCACATCCTATCATAATATTTTTCATATATAGATACAAATCTATATGAATATTTCCTACCGATCTCCAACAACTAAACCACATTCTGGACAAACCATATCGCCAGCACGATAATCTTCAACTAATGCTGCTTCCGGATGAAATCGACATGCCAATTGTTTAACGTATCTAATTAATATATATAATTAAAAATAACCAATAAATTTAATAGAAAATCTATTTATTATACCGTGACATATTTGACTATTACTACTTGTTAATATATTATATTTTAAAATATATCTAGAATTAAAAAAAGAGAAAGAATTAAACAAAATCATCTTCCATCATGTCAATCTCTATATTTTTTTCTCATGATCATTTATCCAAAAAAAAAAAAGTGTTATTCATGTTTTTTTTTCTTGCAAAATGTACAAAAAAAAACAAACAAACAAACAAAATACTGGCGTTTTTTTTCTCTTCTCTTCTAACAATTTGAAATAATCAAAGATCAAGAATGACAAAGACGGATAATATGTGTATGTATATATGTATATAGTTTTTAGTGAGAATAGATATAAGCGCAAAAGAACAGAATAATCAACAAAAAAAAAAAAAAAGAAAAAAGATAATGAAATAAGGAATGAATAAAATCAAACAAACATACATATTTCATAAATAGACATACCTCATCCGGCTAGTCTACACACGAAAAAAAAAACAAATAAGACTTATCACACAATATATGTGCAGTTAGAATATGAGTCTTTTCTTTTTTAATTTAGATTATATCACAGGATTGACCACCAGGATGTTTTTATTTTTAAATAAGGTGCTAATCCAATTCTTTTCTTTGCTTTTTTGTTCTAAGAGAATATATTCCGATTATTATTATTATTATTATTATTATTATTATTATTATTATTATTATTATTTCGATTTTGGTAATAATCTCGACGATTATTATTATTATTATTATTATTTGGTGGACCTCGTCGAAAATGATGTTCTCTACTGTTCTCACGAGAAGATGATATTTGATGTTCATTATTATTATTATTAATATTATTATTATTATTATTAGGATTAGGATTTGTTAAATTCGGTCGTAGTTGTTGACCAATAGCAGATACAAAACGAACAGATGGTGGTTTAGAATTTACTGCTGATGCTGCCGATGATGATGATGATATTGAATTCACGATTGGATTAGACAAATTTGGTGGTGGTGTAGTAAACGTAGCCGGTGGTGGTGTTTGATAAAGTGAAGGATCTAATTTTTTAAAAAAAAAAAATTATTTTTCTTTATTTTTAAAATGTATATTTAATTTACTAGTTGGTGGTGGTGGTAAGCCAAGTGTAAGAGCATTTGCTATTAGTTGTAATGGAAATGTTGGAGGTGGAGGTAAATTGAAATTTATTGGTAAGTTTGGTAAAAGATTAGCTATTGAATTAGGTGTTGGAACTAGAAAAAAATAAAATTCGAAATTTTTACTTAGTTTATTTCAAAAAATCTTACCATTAGCTGTTTCATTGCCAGCAGTACGTGTAACATTAAGTAAAGCGGAAAGAAAATTCGGTGGTGCAGATAGATTAGGTGTTGATGTAATAGTTGGATTTGTTAATGTTGATGATACTGTTGTTGTTGTTATAGATGTGGACGGATTTAGTAATGTATTTGATGTTGTTGGTGGTATTGAAAGATTATTTGTCGTAGTTGATGTTAAATTTCCTTTAGCTTGTGCAAGTATTTGAGCAACTTCAGGTGATACATCTCCAAATGAAAATGATGAAAGACTCGGTGTAACTGTACTGTTTGTTGTTGTTGTTGTTATTGAATTATTTGTTGAAACTAAAGGTATATTTGTTGTGGTTGTTGTTGTATTATTGCTGTTTACTGATGTTACTTTGCTCGATATAGATGATGATGTATCCTACATATACATGTATATTTATATATAGTATTTTTTAAAGATTTATTTTTATAATAAACAAACAAAATCAATATTATTTTATAGAATTTTGTTGATATTTTATTTTTATTTATTTTTATTCTTACATCTTCAAGTGGAATCAATTTTGGTTCAACTCGTTCGATATTGTTAGTTCCAATAAGATCTCCATCTGGTTCGCCTGGACTATCAGGTAAAAATGAACGTATAAAAAGTGCCTGTAAAACAGTTTTTTCACGTTCTTCTTGTACAAAACGTTCTTGTGAAATGACTTGTGGAATTTGTATTGTATCAGGCATGAAAATTTTTATTAAAGGTGGTAATGGTATTAAAAATTGTTTATCATCATTATCATTTGAATTCATATCTTGTACACCACGTCGTTTACGCAAATCACGTTCCATAACTTTTTCAAGTTGTGCTATAGATATATTAGCTGCACATGTACGTGCAAATACATGCATATCAGATAGTTCAGAATCATCTACTTCAAAAAAAGATGTTTGTACAAGTGTTTGATTTTTTTCATCAGCCCAAATGACTTTTTTTTTAATGACTTTTTTAACACCCGGTTCACTTAAATTACTTTTTATAATTATATCTAAATAAATAAAAAAAAAATAAAATAATCAATAAGAAAAATTATTTATATAATACCTTTATTTGTTTCATCAGGTTTTGGACTAATTATTGTTTGATTATCGGATATATTTAGTACATCATCGTCGATAGACATTGGTGGTGAAGCCTAAATATTAATATATATATATATAATATAGAAACGATTTTATTAAAAAAAATATATAGATTAATATCCAAGAAAGTCAAATTTTGTAGGAAAATCTCGCTTTTAATTCTTGACATTTTAAAAGAATATAGTGTTCAACACTTAGACAGACAAACGAAACATCTTTGTATCTGAAAGCATGTCAGTTTCCGTAAAATATAGAAATCTGTGATTACGATGACACATACTTCTTTGTCTGCAGCCATATAATTAATATCCCAACGTATAGGAAATAAAAAACAAACTATAAATGCAGGAAATATAACATTATTGAAATACTTCTCATAGAAATTATTAGACGCCGTGGCTTCAAGCAATAAAAGAGACTACTTTAGAATTCATCGAATTCGTCTCTGAAATAACTTAATTTGAATACGTTTTTCACGCAACTATCAGAGATACAAATTTTGAAAATTTTCATTGAGCATCAAAACTATGATTGAATTCGATTTGAAAATCTTTTTTTTTTCTTCATTTAAATAGTAAATCATATATAAACTCTTAATATGAAACATATCTGTACAATATACATTTTTTTTCAATAATAGTTACAATATTAAATTTTACAGTAATATCTATCTCGAATAAAACTTTTAAATTTAAAAAAAAAAAAAGAATTTATTTACAAAAATTTCTAAATAATATCGAATAACATTATATATGATTTTTTGTTTTCTTATTATCTCACCTTTATATTTCCCATATTATTTATTCGCATATCAGTATCAGCTAAAGTAGTCTGTTGTAATTCATTCGATTTTAATCGTTTATGTTCTTTATATTGACTTAAAGAAAATTTTCTTTTTCCTTGTTGAGAATTAAGTTCATCACTCGATTGTCGATTTAATGTTAGACCAACTTTTGATGTTTGATTTGTAGATGAACTATCAGTAATTTCTGTTGATAATGGTGGTGATGGTACACTAGAATTTGTCCTGAAATAACATAAAAGAAAAAAAAATTAAATGTACACATATAGATAAAACAATAAAAATATATATATATAGATCGATCGATCGACAAAGTCCGTCTCTGTAATTCATTATATAGCGCATTACAAGTTGATCATTTTGTTTCAATAGAATTTTTCATTTTATTTCTTCATAGAATATATAAATTACATAAACAAAACAAAAAGAGAAAAAAAAAACTCTTTATCTAATAAAAACCTACCGTATTTTGTTTTTCATTTATATATGAAAAACAAAAATGACCTAATTATCTTGATATTGATTCCTAAAAGCTAAAAAATTATCTGAACATTTTTGAAAAAAATTAAATAAATAAATCAAAAAAAAATTATATACAAACATTGACAGATCAATACAATTTAAAAAACAAAAACCAAAAAAAAAACAAACAATAACAATAACAAAAAAATTGTATAACGAAGAAAAATAGAATAACCACGGACTTTGTCGATCGATGATTCTTTTTTTTTTTTTGGAATTCTTTCTAAAAGAAAATGAATAACCTACCTTCCTAATTTAGGTATACGAAATGTTGATGTAGGTCGATTCAATGTATTAGTTTTATTTAAACCATCACTATCATCTACATCAATTGATGATTTCATTTTTGTTGTATCTAGTTGTATTTGATTTGAAACACGACGATGTGTCGGTTTTCTATTTGTTGTAGGTCCTATATTCTCTTCACTTTTACGTTTGTTATTATCTGTATTACTATTACTACTACTATTTGTGCCTGTTGACGATACTGCTGTCAATGTTGCGGTTGTTGCCATTTTTTTATCATTGAATATATATGTATTATTATTTGATGAAAGCAATGTTCGTTCGTTTTGATTCAAGTTTTGATTTATCAATGAATGTTTATCGACAAAAATTGATGATCGAGAAGAATTTGAAGAAGGTTCTAAAACAAAAAAAAAACATATTTTCAAATTATTTATTTAGAATAAAAAAGAAAATCATTTTATTTTAAATATAATATACATACGATTAGTATTAACTTGTGAAGTAGTAGGAGGATTTTTTATATTAAATACTCCTTTTGTCGACCAATTATCGTATAAATGACGAGCACTTTCACGAATATCTACAAGAAATTAAATAATATTAAGGAATTATTTAACAGATTATAATATCAATCGATAATTTATATAAACAAAAGAGCGCGCTAAGCATCTTAAACTTGAACACTTTGAAAATTAATCTCAATATATTAAAGAGACAATCGCATATGTCCTCTTTAAAAAAGTATATTAAATATCTTTTTTATCATAATTCATTATACTCTTTTCAATCTATTTTAATAATTATATTATTTTTTTTCTTTTTCACTCGATTTTAACTTGTTGTAATATATTTGATGCCAAAAATTCTCTTTTATTTTTTTCTTTTATAAGAAATTCGATGATAGGTTTTTTTTTTTCTTTTTCATTTGATATTTACACCAAAAACACTGACCCTTTTCTTCCCCTGACTCAGCCGATGCAAGTTCGGCTATTTTGAGCTGTAGCTCGTCGATATCATTCTGTGAAACATTATCAATATTGAATGGTAATTCGCCTAATATATTTAATGTATCGAGAAGAAATGCATGATTATGTTCAATACTAAAATCTGAAAGCCATTTGATTAAAATTTGATGACCATTAGTTTTTAAAAACCTAAAAATATTAATAAGAAATTTATTACTAATTCTATTTCAACTAAGTATTAATGAGAAAAAATGAACAAGAAAATCAATTATATTATTATTTTACATACGTTCTTAAAATTTCTTCAGATTTTGTATGATTTAATATTTGTAAATAAATTGCTTTATTGACTAATTTTTCAGCTAATTTCATTAAACTAAAAATTCAATATATTTATTTTATTATTATTATTGCAACATACGTAATAAATTGTCGAACAACTCGATCATTTTTTAAACCACCATTAGTATCTAATAAATAAACGATGGTATTAAGTAAAACAGTTGGATCAACAGGAGTCTATCAGGAATTAATAAAACAGAATATATATATTATATAAGAATTTTATTTCGTTGGCTGTTAATTACCATTTATCTGACGTATTGACTAAGATGTAAATCTAGAAATATGAGACATTTTTACTTGACATAGAACTACATATAAATGTAAGTAAGTAGTCGGCCAACATTGAAGAAAAAAAACATACGAACAAATAGCAATTGCTCTTACTCTTCTGCTTGTCGTGTCGACGATGAATGATGAGAACGAGGGAGAAGAAGAAGAAGAAAAAGAAAAAGAAAAAAAAGCTCGGGTGGTCTGATTGCATTCGCTCGCTTAAGCGGACGAATATGTAAGAAGAAAAATTCATTTCTTCTTTTTTTTTACATGTTCGCCCATACAATGCACAGACAAGGACTGTCGCTTTTTTTTTTCTTCTCCTTGTATTCTACCATCTACAAGCAGATAAAGAAGAATCTGTATTTGACACTATCATATGATCATATACAGTGCGTAGGCTTATAAACCATAGACTCCTTGTAGGACATTATGATAAATGTAAGATATGGAAAAAATGGATACGCATATAGTTTAGAATATTTGAATAATAAGCAATAATATTGTCTTCTGACGCATAGAAATTCTTCATATCAACTAAATGACAAGATTATTTTTTCTTCCATACAGACTCCCAATATGGACAACCTTAAATCAATTATAACATATCCATATGAAGAAAATCAATTGTTTAGATATCAAACTACTTATAAAAGATAATGTATTTCATTAAAACATTATCTCTAAAATTTGATTTCATTATTTCGAAATCAAAACAAAAAAAGAAAACGATATTTTTTTTTTGAGAAAAAATACATAATACATAAAAACAGAATAAAATTATTTACAAACTGATTATTGATCGCCAAATATAAAGTTAATCTTATTTTAATACCTAAAAAAAAAATCTTTTGAATAAATCGTTTATATTATAAATTAACCATTGATAAATAATATATATATATATATCCAAATAACATTTTATTCGTATATAAAACAACGATTAATAATCTTGTATTTCATAGAATGAGCACATGAATCATTCAATGTATAGAATGGCATCCAAGCAAATGACGTAAATATTACAAAAATTTGATAGATATAAACCATACAAGAAATAGAAATGACGAAATACTTATTCAAGTTATATCATTCTTGTTTAATTCTACCATCATTGGATTGATTGATATTGAAATTGTTTTTTATTTTCTTTCTCCGTTAAAAAAAAAATAATGTATTTCTAAGGAATACAAATAAAAAAAACGCATCAGAATTCTTGTTTAGATCATGCATACTATGTAACTAATAAGTATGATGTATCAATCAGAAATTGTGTTTGATCTGAAGATGTACAAAGCTACAGATCAATCAAAGCTCTCGATAGTTTTCAAAGATGGAAAGGGTAAAAAAACTTTCGCAGACAACCAAATGCATACGGCAGAAAAAACATGGTAAAAGCTGTTTACTAAAATTTGCCAGACAGTTTTTGTGCGATAACTCAAAATTTTCTCAGACACAGTGTGAAAAGTGGGAGGGGCTAGTCTACCCCATCCCCTCCCATATCGAGAACCTTGAGTTCAATACTAAAAATAGAACAAAATGTATGTCGAAATCGAAATATTCTTTTATCAATCATAATTACACTAGTGAATGTGTTGACATAGAAATATTTCAGTAATTAAGTTACAAAATATTTTTTAAATAATTAACGTCTAACTTTAAAATAATCGTGCATTTTAAATCAATTAATTTATAAAAATACTTCTAGCATAAGACATTTAAACCTATGCTAACACTCGTTATCAGTATTGGAATATTAAGACGATTTTCAATAGGATAGTCAATGAAATTTCTAGAACATATTGATAGTAAAATACTTTTCTAGATATCCTACTGAAAATCATGTTAATATACAGTTACCTTGAACTTAGTATTTTTCACTAGGATGAGTTTATGAATATTTTATCACTTTTATATCATGTTGGTTCTAAAATTTAATATAACCTTCTAATTTGTATGAAATTGTATTCGTACTAGAAAACTCTGTGGAAATATTAACAGAGCTCGATATATTATTTTGATAATCATTATAATTTTTAATTACATTTCAGAATTAACTAAATATCTAAGCAATTAATATTCTAGAATTGATTTTTAAACGAATAAAAAATCTACTATTAAAAATAATATTCATATATCGTTTCTTCACATTCTCTATTGATTTCCTACAAAAAAAATAAATAAATAAATAAGAAATTAAATTTTAATAATTCATTTTCTAGATAATTTTCAATGAAATTATTTTTTGAACCATTTGTAATATTGAATATTTTGACTAAATATATCTTTTCATTAAGATGTATACATCCATTTGATTTTATCTATAATAAATAAACATAAAAAAGAATAAAATGAATATATAAATAAATCTTTAATCAAAAAAAAAGAAATTAAGTTCAGCCTGTTGTAAACTTGCTGAGTTATAAGGGAACCTAATTATGATGAAATCAGTGCCAACCTATTCTCTTTTTCCTAATTGAATGTGATGTCGACATTACTTCAAAACCTGTTTGAGAGTTACTATGGAATTGAGAAAATTTCAGTTCATTATGACGATTTATAAATTAGAAAAACGCGCGAAAAAATGTGAAAAAGATTATCGGTCATTTTTTGTAGTTTTAAAAAAAATTAAATTTAGATATCTTAACTTCATCAAATATATTTTTTTCAAACTGTGTTTTAAAACAGATTTTACTCTGTTGTATTGCACTAGAAATAAATTTTTGACATCATCTGTGAAAATGCTACTGATCTCGACATTTCTGAGAATACTATTCATCTCATGAAATATTAGATTTTAACAGCAAAATTTTCCAATATGTTTAATATAAATATCACTTGCTTTATCTGTTTTTTTGTGTTTTTTTTTCAAGGACATTCGTTTCTAATGAATATTCTCATTTCAATATTCAATGAGATTTATTATATAAAAGAATGAAAATTTTATTATCTAAAAATAGAATTAAAAAATCAATATATGAGTAAATTAATGTCTAAAACAATTATCATATCATTCATATATTTGTCAAGTTTCTTTCATTTTTCTTTTTTACTCTTTATGTACACCATCTTGTTTCGATATACTAAATATTAATCTCTTTGAAGATTAATAATACTCTTGAAAATAATTTTTTATCTTTTTTATTTATATAGCATTAAAAAAATTTTCTATTTTTAAATTATTTTTTATTAATTAATAATTAAATATCTATGATCACAAACTGCATAAATATGTTACATATTTTAATGAGTCATAATTATAGTTAACCAATGAAATGATTTATGACATTTTGATTATTATATTATTATGATTCTTTCTTTTCTTGTCAAAAGAGGACGTTATATATATAGTTTTTCTTTTCTTTTCTGATTTTATGTTCTTAAAATAAGTTAAAATTTTTTCATTGTTTTTCAACAAATATACTTCATGCTGATTCATTTCTATTTGCCTTTATATATTTTCTTATTTTTATTTGTTTGCTTTTATTGTCGAATAGTTTAGCTTGTCGATCAATTGATGAGAAGAAGAAAAAAAAAAATGGTTGTTCTTCATCTTGTCCTCCTTATTCTCTTTATTTTTCTTTGTCATTTATTCGATCGTTTGTTCAATCTAGGTAGTGTTAATTAGCATATGTCATTGATTTCTTATCGTTCGTTATTTGTCTGTGTATTTCATCGTCATCATCATTGCTCTCGCTTTGCTAATATGTATATATATATGTTAAGATATGATTCTGTTCTCTAGTCGACTACTATTACTGTCATGAATGTGTAAATGCTTTTCAACGAGTTTTTTTCCTTTTCTCCACTCTTCTTTTCTTATTAAGAAATTATTTGCTTGCCTGTTTTACACGCTCTACAATTTTTGTCTTTTCTCTTTGCGATTGATCTCACATTTATTCTTTTAATATATTTTTTTTGTCTTCTTGTCATCGTGTTTGCCTGATGTTAACTGATTAGCACTTCTCATTCTTTTATCTTTTTGCAAGCAAAAAAATTCATTTTGACGTATATCATTTACCAAGAACAACGACAATAATAATGATGATGAGTAGGATGAGAATGAGAAGTATAGAATAAAAAGAAACACGACTACACTCAAGTTGTGTCAACAATTCAATAACAACAACAACAACGTTATTGCATATATTCATACACATTTAATCTCATTATCTTTCACATCGTCAATTCTTTCTTTCCTTCTTTTCTTTCGTTATTACATACATTCACACCTGTATTGTATCTTAAATGTCTGCCGATGAGAATGAAGAGAATCTACTCTCTCAGGTCAACAACAAGAGTGTTCATTTTTAATAATAACAGTGATTTGTGTGCTCTGACGTGAATTTAAGTATGTATGCGAACGTGTGCATGATGTGCATGTGTGTATGTAAGTAGAAACGAGCGAACGATGCGATGAAAGTGACACTTGAGAAGTTCGGCTAGCTTGCGAGCTGACTGACTTGATTAAATCAAAATAAAGCAGCGGACATATATACACACATACTCATATATTTATGTAGACATAGAAAATAATAGAATAAGAGAAAAAGAATAGATTTGAACATCTATAAACGACGCCAATTGGTCGTACTCTTAGCGAGAGCAAACAATAACCAAAAAAAAAAAAGAAAAAGTAGTTGAACAGGCAACTCAAGTCGGTTAACATTTCATCTTTATATATATATATATATATATACACCCATACACATCATCTTCTTTTGCATGCACGCATGATTCCATTTACTTTTAATAGCAATAGACCGATGAATAAGATAGAGAGCACTCGTGCGCTCTACTAAAAGATTCGCACCACTACATCATTTAACTTGTTTTCTTCTTCTATTGTCAGTCATTATTCAAGCGTTGTATTGCACGGTCATTCGATTTTTACAGTTATTACTACCATCATTATCATCAATCTTAGATCTTTTCCGTTTCTATTATTCTTCTTCACTGCATTTATATTTTTGATGAACAGAATAGTAATAATATAGTAGAAAAAAAAGAAAAGAAAAGAAAAAAAAGGAAAAGAAAAACTCTAATTCTAGACAATATTTGCACGTCATCCACACAGTTTATTCTCAAGTGGTTACATACTTTAACATAATCAGTTATTCACGAAATATACACTCATATAAGTCAACTTTCGATACACATGAGAATTTATTATTCCTATCGTATTATTGATTATCGTTATAAAATAGCAAACGAATAATAAACGGTTTTTTTTTTGAGTTTGTCGTGTTTTTTTGATCGATTCTAATCTACCTATGTTCTTAATCGGATAATACTTGACGTAATTAAATTGTGTTTGTCTTTTAATCAAATCCATATGTCAATCTATAATTTCTTGTCAGTACTTCTTTTTTTCTTCTTCTTCTTCTACTTCTAAATGCTAATCGCCCTTGACTACCAATATATATACAATTATTTAGAATAAGCATGCGCTCTTATCTGATGCATGTTGTCCTCTGGGTATATATCTATGTGGATCACGAACGACAACTTTTGATCTTTTTCTTTCCTATATTGGATGATGGTAGTAGTAGTGGCCTTTTGTTTTTTCTATCGATCGCGATTAATTAAGTATCTTTTCTCTATCCAGATCGTGTGTGTAAATTGGACACTTGTAGTCGGATGGAGAGAGTAACACGCATTTGCTTTACACGCCGTCGACGACGACTAGTGTGTTTTTCTTTTCCTGTATATATATATATATATATGTAACCTTATCACTCGCCAGCAGTAGCAACAGCCATACTGCCGACAAGATGCGGACACGTCAGGTCACGACAACGACGACGATTATTTTCTTCTCTTCTTCTCTTCTTTATCGTCGTCGATTTTCTTTTTCCGATGTGACGCGCACTACTGCTTTTCTCTATCGTCGACTAATAGAAAATGATTAGAACATGTTCGTTGTTCATGCACCCTGTTGTGTTATTCTAAGATAACATATTTCCAATATTTCATCTCAATCATTTCTTTTTTTTTTGTTTTTGATTCATATCCACGTGTTATTATTTCAGTAATAATCAATCCGTCAAGTATTTTGAATTGATAGATTTTTCATGTTCTCTATTTATTCTTTTCTAAATCATTACATACATCATAGTAACATATCGCAATCGTTATATTTATTTAATTTCTTTAACTAATAATTGCAAAAAAAAAGGAAAAAAAAGAAATATATATTTTCTTTTCTTTTTTCTCCTCTTTTACTTCTTATCCTTCAAATTTCATTTTCGTTTATGTTTTTTGTGAATGTTGACATTGTTATTCTTTTTTTATATTATTTCTTTTTGATGTTTATTCAACATCGCCATCGTGCGCAACTGAATAGTTAAATTCGTCAAAATTCATTCACATACGAATCTCAAACTCGCTAGTAGCAATTTACATCAATCACCTAAACAACACGACGATCATTTATTGAATTTGAATAGTAGTAAAAAAAAAAAGAAACTTAATAGCGGCACCGGTTCCGCTTTATCTAATACCGGCGGACAAGAGAAAATATCTGGAAATATGTTTTCTGGACGTAGTGGTCCACAGGTATAAAACAAAAAAACAAAGAAAGAAAAATTTTATATAACTATTTTTTATAATATATATAGGGTTCTCAGGTAGATTTCAGTATTCTTGAATATTGCGATCGAATTAAAAAAGAATTTAATTTATTACAACAACAATGTCAAAGGTAAATATGAAAATATAAATCTTATTTAAGATGAGATTTTATTCTTTTTTTTTATAGTTTGAAATTTGATTGTGAAAAATTAGCACAAGAAAAAATTGAAGTTCATCGTCAATATGTTATGGTAAATAAATTATAAAAACAAAATTCTTATTGATTAATTACTTGTTTTTAGTATTATGAAATGTCTTATGGACTTAATGTTGAAATGCATAGACAATCAGAATTAGCTAAACGTTATTTAGCTATATGTCATCAAATTCTTCCATGTCTATCACAAGAAGTATAATATTGAGAAAAAAAGTTATTTGTATTAATCAATTTTATATTTAGCAACAAAATCAAGTAGCTGCAACAGTTGAGCGTGCAAAACAAGTTACAGTTGCTGAATTAAATGCTATTATAGGAGTTAGTTAATTAGATTTTCTATTTATAAAAAAACGTAACATTCTTCTTATTTGTAATATTTTAGCAACAAATGCATGCTCAAGGTGTTGCTTTTCCTCATTCTCATAATCAAACACCTCATTTTGGTGCATCACCATTTGGTTTACCTGGAACTACTGGTCTTCCTCCAGGTCTTCTTGCTTTACAAGGTGTTGCAGCAGCTGCACAACAAGCATTTCTTAAAGATGAAAAAGGTTTTTATAATTTAAAATTGTTGTTTTTTCTCGTTTATTTATTTAAAGTATTTATTGATTAATAGATAATCTTGAACGTACATCAACATCGTCACATAAAGTATAAAAATAAATCAAAATGTATATAAAATTTTGTTGTTTTTTTTTCCTTTTAAAAGCGTAATGTACATTCACCACATCATATAAATGAAAAATATCGTGGTCATAGTCGTTCACCACTTGAATCAAAAAAACATAAACGTGATGAAGTATTTAAAAACAAAAAAAAAATTTTTGTTTCTTAAGTTTTTTAATAAAACAAAAAAAAATTATTATTTTATAGGAAAGTGAAGGTGAAAAAAGTGATGGAGATTTAGTTGTTGATGATACTAACGAGGTAAAATTTAACAAAAAAAAAATTTATTTAAAAAATAAAAATAATATTTTTTAGAACGATAAACAATTAACTAATGGTTCTCGTTCACCACATGAAAATGGTGATTCATCAAAAATAAATTCGACTATACGTAATAAATCATCACAAAATGATGATAATAGTCGAAGTCCACATAGTGATAATGGTTCAGCACGAAGCACACCTTCACAAAAAGTAAAATTAATTAAATTTTATAATAATAAAAAAACAAAAAATTCTTAATTTTTTTTTTTTGTCAATTAGGGTAGTGAAAAAAGTGGTTCAGCGCCAATAACAACAGCAGGACTAACGAATACATCATCGAGTGGAAGTTCAACGAACAAATCAAGTTCACGTAGTGGCATTCGTCATTCACCTAAATTACCCCGTATGTCATCACGTCCTCCTTTAGCCGAATCTGTTTCTTAAATAAAAAATATGATCAGTGTGTGTGTGTATTCAGCAGCTGCACCATTTGGATCATTCGGAACATTCATGCCGGAAAATTTTGCTGCATTGGCTGCTAATTTCAATACGATCTACGGTGGAAATCCAACAAATTCACCTCGAAATTCATTGAACGAATTTTATTCAGCTATGCGTTTACCAACATCACAACAACAAACATTATTAGCATCAACAAATGCAGCTGCAAGTGGAAATTTAATTGAAAAAAATGGTACGAAACAACATTATTCATATCATTGTGAGTCATATGAACCATCATTATCATCATCATCATTACAGCCATATGTATTTCCATCGGATACATTTGATACGAATGATTGTCCACGTCGTATAAAAGTTTTAAGTCATTTAATACATGGTGATGTTGTTTGTGCTGTAACAATATCAGATTTAAATAAGCATATTTATACCGGTGGAAAAGGTTGTGTAAAAATTTGGGATTTAAAAGAAAGTATAAAAGATAATAATAATTCATCAATAACAATTAATAAACCAATTGGACAATTTGATTGTTTGGTACAAAGTTTTATTTGTAAAAAAAA
>JAJEKB010001016.1:0-32374 GCA_022393335.1 Macrotrachela quadricornifera | reverse complement strand
TTTGTAGGTGTCAATAATATATTACAAACTAATGTAATACGTCAAAAGATACGTGCATATGTCGTAGCATTAAATATGTTTGAAGAAGCTCATAGATCGGTTGTTAATGAAACTGAACTTTATTTACAACGACAATCAACTCGTATATATTTTATTCTTCTTTCCATAGCACTTTTTATTCTTGTTATTTATACATCATTAATATATCAACAAAATAATAATATAACAAAAATTTCTTCACTTGAAAATTTTCAATATTTACAAAATTTATATGGTTCTACAACAGTTGAATGTCCATGTACAAAAATATCTTTTGTTCGTGGTACATTTTATCAAATGGAACCTATTTTTCATCAAATATGTTCAAGTGATTTTATTAATATTAATTGGTTGAATACTTTATTTGTAAAATATGGTTATGAAAATGCAACAGAAACACATCCATTTACTTTTTCTGGTACTGCTTTTGCACATTTTCAATCATTACGTATTATGTGTGACTTAACTAAACAAGCTGTTATTGAAGCTCGAGATCTTTTTCTTGCAAAACAAGTCGTTTTAGCATATATGTTTGATTATAATCTATTTAATAAACATACAACTGCTGTATTTACTTCTTTTCAATCAACTTTATCAAATAGTTTTGTACATAGTTTACATATGCTTCTTGGAATGGCACAAGGAAATGGACTTGTATCAGGATATTCAACAAATTGGGGCGTATTTCTATCAAATATGACAGTAGATGCTACTGTATATACAAAAGCACGAATATATAATGGATGTAATTGTGCTACATCCTCTTCATGTATTCAATCTTCAACACCTTATGTTCCAGGTTATGTTGTTGGATGTCTCCCATTAGAATCATTCTTACGATCTACATTCGAATGTCTTTATAATCAATCATGTATTGATATAATATCTTCTTATGTTAATGCATCTATCATTCCAAGAGCACTTAATAATACTAATTCTCGTTTTACTCCATATCTTCTAACAAATGATATCGTTCAAGAAATGTTTATTGAATCATGGTCATTAAATGTTTCTTATAAGAATTTTTTTCAACAATGTCAACCTATTTTATGTTCATATAATTTAATTGAACGATATAATGTGCTCTATGTTGTTACAACTATTGTGAGTCTGTATGGTGGTTTAACTATTCTACTAAAACTTATTGTACCTTTTGTCGTATATCGAATATATGCGCTCGTCAGACGACGCCGACATATTAACATACAAATAGAACCAATAGATGAACGTTATTAATATGAGAAAATTTTCATATTCATTTGATTTTTGTATCATTATAATGAAATAAAATTTCATATGTAAAATCAATGAAGTTTTTGTATTTTAGTAAATATCTATATTATGATAATAGTATCGGAAAATATCATTTTCACGTTTCGTAATTCGGTAAAAGCATAATAACTAAATATAAATCATTATTATTTCAACTCTTTTGAAGAATCAAATGATGAATTTGTTTGTAGTAAGAGAGATCAATTGTCATTAATATAGTCTGTTAACAAAAAGTATAACTTATCTTGTACTAATGTGTGAGTCAATCGACAAATAAAGATAAAAATCATATCCAAAGATAAAAGTAAAGTTCTTAAAAGAGAACTTTAAATGTCATTTGAGAAGATTTTCTCAAATGATGTTCATGTTATACAATTTTGAGCTGTAATTATGAAAGTATTGACAGTATAAAAACTAACGGTTAATCTCCGAGATAATTGAATGATGAAACGATCAAGGTGATAATTGGCAAAATTCTAATTCAATGAATTGAAAGATTCATTGTAGGCAACTGTCAGTTGATGCAAAACGAGAACTTTGTCTTCCGACATGAAAAATATCAAATTTCCATTCGATGTCCATTGATTCTAGATGAATTTAATATTGGATTCATTATTTCAGTAAACAAAAGTTTAAATGGTAAGTAATAGATCATTAAAATTTATTTTTATTAATGAAAAACTTGAACTCAAATCAATATTGAAATCTTTGGATCCGATGATTGCTCTGTTCAACAACATAGAGATATCCGTGTTGATCAAATGCTAAGCTATTAGGACTATAAAGTTAGTTCAATTTTTCTTCTTGATTATTTCCATCAACAACAATACTTCTTTGTACCTTTCCTACAGGTCAACATATTATTTGATGATTATTAAAATCAGCCATATCATGAAGACCTGATAATTATGTAAGAGCAGTTCCTCTACTATGATGACCGGCTACAACAACGCCTTCTTTTGCACCTTTTACCCACTTCATCTCATGAGCATTTCTAGAGTCTGTCACATATATTGATTGATTTTGACCGATGAATACATGTAAGGAAAAAGAGAACTAATCAAGACAATGACCTGCTCCACTGCCATTCGTCATCTCTTGACTTCATTCTTTTCACAGTTAGAGATGTACAAAAAGTCATCATTGTCCATTGTCAAACCGAAACAATCTATATTCGAAATAATTGTCTATTTGTTTGTCCCATCTCGAAGAGATCATTTTATGACTCGTTAGTTATCGCTATCACAAATAACTAGACTATCTTTTTGTTTGTCGACAATCACAGCTGATGGTCCATTCAATTGATGCATCTGGCTTCCTATTTCATTTTCACCTACAACGACTTTGTCATTTGTTGCACCATACTCCTACTTTATAATACGATGATTCAGGTGATCAATAATATAGATGCTTTGATCATCATCAACATACAAACCAAGTGAATAAGAAAGCTGATTTAATCTATTACTGACTCCATTTCCTCCAGCAATCGTAATACCATTCTGCATCCATCTTGTATTAGCACTAATATTTGATATATTTTGTTGTATTGCAATAAAAAATAGCTGTCTTTTTTATTAATATACAAGTGTTATTTCCTTAAATTTTAGCATTAAGATATTTAGCTAAATCTATTTTAAAAATTTTGAGGACTCATATTTTCAATCAATCATAAGTTTAACTGGTATTATTTACTCAGATCGAATCCGGGAAAATACATAGTATGTATTCTCCTTTTCGAAATTTTTGACGCAACTTTCTTAGTTCTTAATATAGTTTTATGAAATTCTGTTTTTTGTAAATTTTTAAATTAACTAATTATTGACGTTTAGTTTCAAGGCAAAGGTGCTAGTTCTACTTTTAATTTTTGTCATACACCGGAAAAAGATTTATGAAGATGGTAGACAATTGTTTTTTTCTTATCAAAATGTATATTATTTCTAGTAACTATCTATGTTCCTCTTATTTGGATTGATTACTGTTTCAATACGATAAATAACATACTTATAAGATGATACATCAACATAAATCTTGGCGATAAGTGATGTAGAGTCATAATAAAGTATAATATCCCATAACTTAATAAGTTCTTCACTTAATTGTTTTAGCTCTTCTTTACATTGGTTAAGATCTATTTCAAAATACTTATTTTTTTCATGTCTTTATTGAAGTTGATCAGTCAATTTACCATTTGTCAATTTGTTTCATTAACAAATGTTTCTTTTATAACAAATATCTTGTAAACAACCTCGACATTGTAATGTAGCTTTTTCTTTCCCACATGTAATACAATGAGTCCTGTCAGGTAATGGTGTCATAGGTTATATATTTTGATGATAGTATGTGTCTGTGTTAAGAGGAACTAAGAACGTAGCGTCAATATGTGATGAAAGAATGAAAACAAAATTTCATATTCATGTGTTCTTTTCATGCAATGAAAAAATGACCTTCGTTTTACACACAACTGTCTTTTTTAAAAAGTTAAAATCTGTATAAATTATCTAAGGTCGATTTTTCAATATATTTTTCAAATTTAACTTATTTGTTGTTGATAATAGAATTAAGAGAAAAATGTAATATCAATAACGAATTTATTAGATTTAATGAATAATTTTCATCAGTTTTTCGTTGCTATTATATTTGTTTTATTATGATGAGAAGATGAAGAGAATACAAGTTAAATGAAAAGGAAAAAAAGTGCTTCTCTAATCGGTGGGTCCCATCATGGCAAATGGGTTGATAAAATTATGTTTTTTAGGAATTGAATTAATTTTCATGACGTCTTTATTCTAACTCATCAATTTCCTTTTATCTGTTCGTGTTTAGATTAGTTTATTTGACATTTTGCTTTCTCTAATAAAAAAATTAGTCCAGCAGATAAACTCATCAGACTCTTCTAGATGCTGTCTGATTTATCAACAGGTATCGTGAGAGAATATTAAAGATTTTAAACATGCTTAAATCATACAAACTTAGATTTCTATACATACAGTGGCAGTCAAAATTATTCATACGGGTGAAAAATATTACAGCAATCGTGATATTTCTGCAAGAATATGACCGTTTAAAACGCGGTTTTAGCCAGAATATAGAGCAATGTGTATAGTGTATGTGTAAAAAGTTTCAGTTTGATCCACCGCAAAATGATTGCCTTAGGGAAGAGTGAAAACAAATCATGTGTTTGACTTTAGTCTAAAATTATTCATACAGTTCATAGAAAATAAATACAAAAGTATAGAACTTTGTACTTTCGATTTCACCTGTTTAGTCTGTATAATGTCTGAAAAAGATGTATGAACATCGTAATATTTGCATGCGTTTTTCTATGAGTAGTATGAATAATTTTGGCATAAATTAAAACTACAGTTTAAGTATTTTTACCGTTGCAATATCAAAACACATTCGATTGTTTTGATACTTTTAGTATAGCAAGTGGTAGCATCTAGCTACATTTTGCTGAAAACTGCAGCTCAATAGGTTGAACTGGAGCAGAGATATTAGGGTTGAATCACTATTTGTTACCTGTATGAATAATTTTGGCTCCCACTGTATATCACAAGTTTTGACATTAAAGGATACAACAAACGAACAAGAAAAAAAAACGTTCGTATCAATGAAAAAGGCCAATAATGAATGTATAATAAACATTATGAAATATTGTTCTTGTAAATTACGTTGAATTCATATATCAATCAGAATGACACTGTCTTTTTCCATGAAAAGAAAAAGAATATCACATACCATCCAATAGAATCTGATCTTTACTCCATCTCATCTCATGAAATAATTCAAAAAGCTTAGTTATCTCACAAAATGACATTATCATATCCCATTCGAAATTCTAAAACATGTTTCACAAATATATAAATATACGTAATGTTTGAATACAAAATAAATGAGGAAAATTGTTTGTACAATTATTTGATTTCCGATATATATTTTATGTATTGTTTAAAAATA
The DNA here is from genome assembly GCA_022393335.1 of Macrotrachela quadricornifera. NCBI lineage: Eukaryota > Metazoa > Rotifera > Eurotatoria > Philodinida > Philodinidae > Macrotrachela > Macrotrachela quadricornifera. Next base: position 27,103 of record JAJEKB010001016.1, on the reverse strand, counting down.
TAAATTGATTACAATAATATAGAATTATATACTTATTGTCTCTGATTATTTTTAACTTCTATCATTAATTACTTATTTTTCTTGTTTGTAGTGTTATGTATTATTTTAACAAAATCTGTAAATCTAATATACTGAAATTCATGAAATAACAAAAAATATTATAATGACAACTAATATTCAATAAACATAAAATTTTTAAAAAAATGCAACATTTGCAAATACTTTGTCCCGACCATTTGCTTTTGATCTGTCCCCTCGACGAGCTGCTTGTGGTGTTGCTAATGCCAGATGTGGTAATTGTTTATGAAGTGGTATTTGTTTTCGTGCTGGACCAGGTGTATGATGATGTGGTCGAATTTTTGGTGCTCTATTTTGATCAACAATGTTTGGATGATGTACGGGAGGAGGAGCAGCAAAACGCATAGCATCTGTTTCCATTCGATGTTGTCGATCAACAAATGCAAACATTTTTCGTTTGACATGATCAAAATGTCTTTTTGTTGATGCACTCATACCATCACCATCAACATGTGCAGAACGGTCAACATGATGTGATGGTTTTTTCTTTTTATCAGAGCGAAGAAATACGGCCATGATGATTAAATATAATACCGTAAAACTGGATTAATGTATTATAAAATATTATATTTGAATGCTTTGTGCAAGACACTTATAAAGACAATCTTTCTACACATATACGTTGTTTTTTATTTATATCTAACGAACCGTGACTTTTTTTTATTTGTATATTTTGTTATTTATTACCTTCAACACGAACATATCATACCTTTAAGCAAGGCTGACAAGTAATATTCGTCTCATTGATGAAGGCTGATAATGTAAATGGAGAAAATCATGACAATATCATCATATGACATTTCGTTATTTTCTTTAATAGGAAATGTGAAATATTTCTATCATCAAAATCGTCTGAGTATGTCATATTACTGATACAATAAAATGTAATAACATCAGACATTTACTTTTTCTGACGACATATAATGATTTAATGGATTATATCAACAATCAAAAAATAGGACGAACTGAGAGTGCAGTGTTTGCAGCAACATAGAAAGCAAAAATGAAAATTTGCATTTTTTTTTGTGTTAAATAGAATATATTTACTAAAGATAAAAACAATGCATGTGAAAAATAACACTCAATAGCCTAAGTTTAACGGAATTAGATATTAAAAATGAAATACACATGTGTCTTTTCACTCAATAGCAAAAACTACCTATGATGATTTTTTTTTGTTGTATTTGTCATCAATCTGAAAAAATAAAGGATTGTATCATCGATCGATATAAATGATTAACTCGTATATTTTAATACCAATCGGTCTGTAAAAAAAATCGTATTCATCATTTTACTATTTTTTTCTAAAATTTAAATATCAATTATGAAGTTGTTTTTATCTATTACATTTATATTAGTATGTCTTTCATGTTTATCCAATCTAGTCAATGCTGATACCTATATTGGTGGATATATTGGTGGTGGTATTGGCGGTCTTGTAAGTTAAATAAATAAATGAATACTTGAAGTATGTATTTATATTAGGTCATATTAATTCTTGATATCATTGCAATTATTGATGTGCTTGGATCACCTCGGACTATTCTTGGAAAATTACTTTGGATTTTATTGATTATACTATTTCCTATTGGTGGTATGTACTTATTTTATATGGATATCATAGAAATTTTATTGTGGGTTTTTGTTTTTAGGATTACTTATTTGGTTACTTTGTGGACGAAAAATAACTCCAGTTATTTAAAAATAATAGATTATTTTTTTTAATGAAAATTTTCAGGGACATTTTGTTTGATCATTCATATTTATGCAATTTTATCTTTAATTATCTACAAAATCAAGCTTAAATTTTATTTATAATAGTTGTCATTTGTTTCACATATATATATAATACAATAAACAATTTAAAAAAAATAATAAATTTATGTTATCAAAAAAGAAAAAAAAAAATGTTTATTATCAATATCATTTTTAATATCTGTGAATTTCATTTGTGATTTTTAAGTTACTAATTGAATTTCATCATCTATATAAAAAAAAAGAATTTACTGAAGTTTAGTAAGAATACAAAACAAAAAGGATTTTTTTTCTTTCTAGTTATGAAATAGAATACCTTTATCATTATTATTACTGGTATTTTTTTTCTTCTTATTCCGTTTATTTCGTTTCTTTCTATTTGTTTTTGTTTCAATAATTGATATTGGTGATGATAATTGTTCACGTTGATGTATATTATTTAATTGTTTTTTTTTTGTATTTGCTAATTTTTTAAGTGATGCAAGTAAATGAAATTTATCTGGATTACGTTGTTTTTCAACACGAAATTGTGTATAATCAAGAAAAGCTAATGCAAAACGACGACTTTTTATTGTAACTATATAATCATCACCATATAAAAGTGAATGTGGAGCATCCATTGTATCAACATTAGCACTAGCTGCTTCCATTTCAGCTAATGATGACATTAAATTTTTTGCTGCACTACGAAGAAATTCCATATCACCACTATTATCTATTGATTCATCAAGAAATATATTATCATCATCAAATTCTGATGGTAAATCATGAAAATCATCTTCACTTGATATTGTTTCATTATCATCATTATCTATATTTAATTCAATTTGATTTTCTTCATTATGAGATTGATTTTGAGAATTTGATGATAGGATTTCTTGTTTAGAAGGAATTTCATTATTAATTATTTCTAAAAATTTAAAAAACAAAATGTTAATTTATCTTTTTATCTCTTGAAAATGAATTAATTATAAACCTATTTCTTGATTTGTAGATGAAGATGGTAAAATAGGTATTGATAATTGAGGTTTACAAATTGAATTAATATTTTCTATAGGAGATACTGATTCTTTTTTTATAATTTCGTTTACTGTAGAAGAAGATATGTTAATTTTCTGTTTTGATTGAATTTCTATTTGTCGTTGTTGTAAATAATCATTCAGATGACGTTGTGAATATATATCAATATAAATTGGTGTCATTCGAATAAAATTATTCCATGTTTTATTCATTGATTGTATAAGATCTAAATTTTAAACTGAATTTATTTATTTTTATCATACAGGCGTTTTTTTTTTGACTTTGATTCTTTATAAGACCTGTTCAGAAAAGAAATGAGTTCGATATGTACATTCAAAATTTCATGCTCTTTATTCACATAACTAGTATTCATCTAGTTTTCAAACATACTTTGATACTAATCTAATGAAATACAACATGCATATGACAATGAATTCTGAAAAGGATTTATAATCTAGAGAATATACACATTTCAATTGTGTAAAATCACATGATTAATCAATGAAATTACTCATACCATTATATTTTTCATACTAATTAACTTTTAATATTCGTTAAATTAATCAATATGATCAAATGAACTGTGAAATAATGTGTTGTTTTGCTTTCTAATAGATATAAATCATTCTGAATATTTTAACTTACCATGATGAGAATAGAAATGTACAAAAGAACAGTATGAATAAGTTTTTATATGAAAAATATTTTCTTCATTAAAAAATTTCATTATATCATCTTCAGAATAAGTTTGTTCATATTCAATAAATAATGTTTCTGGTTGATATAATTGAATACAATTAATTATTGATCCATCACATTCAGGATGATTTCGAACATTTGTATAAATTTTTGAAAAATCTTTAAAACAAAAAAAAATAACATTCTTTGTTTTTTTATTTCTGAAGGAGTTTGCGTCTATACCCATCCATTCGGTTTCTTTTATTTTAATTATTTTTTTTTTTTGACTAGAACTGATGTAAGGATACAAAATAGAATTAAAATTATCTTATTCAGTGACTACTGTCTATCGCAAAAAATTCTTGTTTTAAAAGCAAAATACATATAAGAAACACAGGTAGTTTTTCAAGATTTTAGTTGCCAAAAATTGGTTTTTATGAAAAATAAATATTATATTCAGAATCAGCGTGTTGAAATACACCAAGAACTCTCGTAGAAGGCACAGCTAAAAATTAAAAAGAGGACGAGGGTGAGGAAGAGTAGGGAAAAAATTTTGATGGAAATATTTCACACTGAAAAATAGAGTTTTGGGCGGATTTTAGCGCGCTAATTCGGAATGTTGTGTTTATTTTTCACCAAAAGCAATTTTAAATAACAAAAACCTTAAAATATTTACTATTTTTATGGTATTTTCCATAGAAATTCACCTTTTCTTGAAACATTAATTTTTTCGTTGAAACTAACAATGTTCATCGAATGATTTCCTGATCTAGTATCCTCACATCAGTTTCAACAAAAAAATAATTAAAAGAAAAGAAATCGAGCGGGACAGTATAACCCATGGTAAAAGCGCTAACTCCTTTATTTTACCAATATCTTCATTATATTCAACAATAATTATTTGTTTATCATTTTGATAATATTGAAAATTTGTTTTTTTATAAGGTATTGAAACAGTATCAATATATAATTCAATATGATTTGTTTCAATAGGTATATTTGAAAAACATATATGACGCATATCAATTGTTCGTTGAAGAATTCGTGATATAAATGTAAATGATTGAAATGTCACTGATCCACAAAGTACAACTCGATCAGCAACTAAAATATATGTAATAAAAAATTCTTTTTTTATTTAATAAATTTGTTTTTTTTACTATCTGAATTTTGATAAAATACTTGTGCAACACCTAAATGTTGATAAATTTGATGTGTACGAATTGGTCCTCCATCGGATTTATTTTGGTTACTAAAAACTACTTCAATAAAATGAGTTTGAATATCTATTTGTGGTTTCCAACATATCTGAACACCTTTTTCGGCTAAAATAAATTTGTAATGATTAAATATTTAGACGATAATAAATAAACATTATTAATTTCTAGAGATTAAAATTTCATTTCGGACCGAATAGTAACATAATACTCAGTATTAATCAATATGTCGTTCTGTTGAATATTACATTATCTTGACTAGGAATATGCCGAATCTTAGTAAATTAAGATTGATAGTCGTCATGCATTAATAGCTCTGCAATGCTTATATTTGAAATTTACGCTTACATTTTCTTCGGATTTGTTTGAAAAGAGAAATTCTCCTTGGAGGAAACAATTGATCTTTACGTTAAAACTCAACTACTTCTATCACTAATGTATATTTTAAAATATATTGCAGATCTTGATGATCAGTTAATTTAGTAAATATAATGTTTGAAATTAGAAATTCTTTTTTTTTTCCGAAAATTATGAATCATGAAATATATTAAAAACATACGAATTTGAATAATTATTTCTTGTTTTGAAAGATTTTTTGAGGTAATAACTGGTCGATTATTTATTTTCCATGATGAATTTCCATTAATTTGTCGAATTGCTGTCATACGACCATTATTTATTATTGATGATGATGGTGTTGGAGTATTTATTAAAGATAAATTTGAATTTAATTGTTGCTGTTGTTGTCCACGTAATAAACTATGATTTACTAAATATTTCTAAAAACAAAAATTTTTTTTTTCTTTTATTATTAATTATTTTTATTTACTTTTGATTGACAATAAATTCGAAATGCTTTAGTTAATATATCTAAATCAAGATTAATTAATGATCCTAGAATATTTTCATGAAATTTTTCTGTTAATATATGTGGATATGAACAATTCATTGAACGTCGACATGAATTTGTATAAAAATAATCGTAACATACATGAAGATTTAAACATAATTCTCCTCCATTTTGACAAATACCATCAATTAAATTATTTCGACATATTTCAAACTGTTTAATAAATAAATCAAAAAAATACAAATATATAAATAAATAAATAGATACAAACAGGCATAAAAAATTCAATTCGATTTTGATCTCGACTAATTTTAAATATTTCCATATAATTTTTAATACTAGCAAGTACATATTTAGAATTTGTACATAGATGATTTTCAAGACAATAATCACATAAAAAAGATACTTCAAATAGACATGTTTGATGTTCATTACATAATCGTAATATAGTATTAACAATATCAATATCCATTTCTTTCTTTTTGTTATTTAGTATCAAAGAAAAATAAAATATATGTTGAAGTTTTATATTTTATTGTTCTGTTCTGTTGTTCAATTTTTACAAGGGAATTGAAGAATTTTAGTCGACCAATACGCTTCTATCACTTGAAAATGTCGCTATTTAACAATAAATAGGTTGGTATTTTATTCAGTTATCAGTTATATGATATAAAAGAATGAGTACAAAGGTAAAAAGGATGATAGGTTATGCGTTTATCGTTTGATTAATCGTTTTTATTTCCTTTCCTATATTTATGTTATGTTTAAAATTCGAGGAAATTAAACCTCATAGTTTTATTAAATAGAATAATATTTTCTTTTAAGTAAGTATAATATGTGTATAATCGTTATACTATATTTTAAGTTCGAATAGACACAAAATATTAAAAAAATTTAAACAGATATTTTATAGTAACGATTAAAGTATACAATATTTTTTAAAAAAACGTATTTTGATGAGTGAATTTTATATAAATATATATTAGCAATAGTAACAGATCTGCTTGCCATATATTTATTGCGATCTGTATGTCATTTTACAGCCTATATCATTGTGATACTTGAATAGAAGCAGACAAGTATCTTGATAAGAACACAAAAAAAAGCTGTGCAAATCGATTAACAAAGGACGAGGAGCATTTTAGGTACATTCCGACCCAATTACAAAAGTGGAAGTAGATTTGCACGAAACTTTTCCTTTACTTCACTCCATGAGATATGTTTCACCTAAAGTAGGTATAAAAAGGACGTCAGAATGAATGTTGCAAATTTCTATTCTCCATTATATGATTCAGACATTGAGCCACTTTCCAAGGGTGACTAGAAATCATTAAGAGGTAAAATATTGCAAAGATATGAGACTGTAAAAATTCAGTCTTTGTATTAACGTGAAGTACATAGTATCATAAATATAAATAAAAAGCGGTTAGAGTGAACCTTGCGAATCTTCGTTCTTTACCATCATCTGAATCAAGTAAGGAGATGAGCTGTTAGCATCAGTATCCTCATCTATATGATAACAAATTAGTAAAAATGTTTTCCTTGCTAGCATATTGATGTATTTCCATTTCTGTCTTTATACAACTCTTACAGAGTATTTGTTCAAATTATCCAGATAGTAGTATAGATCATCATAAACATCGGATAATAAAAATGAGAACATTGTCGTAACAGTTTCGTTACATCCTGATGATTACTATTGATGCTAAAAACTCATTTCCATACTTGTATCAGACGATGGTAAAGAACAAAGATTGGCAAAGTTCACTCTAACCGCTTTTTATCTATATTTATGATACTATCTACTTCACGTTAATACAAAGACTGAATTCTTGCAGTCTCATATCTTTACAATTTTGTACCTCTTAATGATTTCTAGTCATCCTGGAAAAGTGACTCAAAATATGAACCATATAATGGAGAATAGAAATTTGCAACATTCATTCTGACGTCCTATTTTGGGTGAAACATATCTCATGAAGTAAAGTAAAGGAAAAGTTTCATGCCGATCTATTTTCACGTTCTAATTGGATCACAATGTCCCTAAAACATCTCAGCCATTAAATATCATAAAAGAAGTTATGATTAATTTTTCTGTGTTATTACATCATCCTTTGAATTATAGTACACATATTTGATAGAACTAAGATAGAGAGCTGCAATGGTTCTTTTTGGAAAGAACAGATGTAGAGGTATTTAATTATATACTACGGATTTTCAATTGATCTTTATAAGAACAAACCTATTTCTTCAGTCGTTCACAGTGAGTTTTTAACAATCACTTGTACATTCAAATTTGAAAATTACAGTTCTCTATCTTGTTTCTATTAAACGTTATTCGATAAACACACATCAATATTCATGCAACCATCACATAGGAAGAACGACGAAACAGAAAGAATAATATTATAACATAGAAAAATAGAGCATTCTTTTTTCTATTATACTATATAAACAGAAAGTATCTGTAAGCTTTTAAAAAGGAAATACAGTACTTTTGGTATATCTTAAATATAGTTTATCTCTGAAAATTCTATCATCTCATCAAATATGACATCAAATGACAGTATTAACATAGCAAAAAAATTTTGTACTAAAAGTCAAAATTTAAAATTACAATTTTTATTTTGATAATCGTGTTATTTTTTTATACAAATATTCGAACAAAATCAAGTATTTTTATCATAAAATTTATTTTTCTTATACTTAAGAAGCCGAATAACGAATAAAAAAAACAACAAAATTTTTCTAATATTTATGCAAATTATCTTAAAAATATTTCTCTTCATTCATATATTTTATTTTAAACGATTAAAATGTTCTATAAAATTCTATTAACAATTCTTATTAATTTTATCAGTAAATTTAATAAAATTTTATATTTTTAATATATATACAATTTTTTTCAATCTAGTTTTTCGACAATCTCAATCTATACCAAATACATGTATTACTTGTATTAATTGTCAAGATATATATGATGGTACAGATTCAAATTCAACATGTTCATTAACAACAAAAGATGCTGATAGTTGTCAAAAAACTCGTATACAATTACCGGGTACAACATTAATATTAAAATCCTGTGTTAAAAATTGTAAAGAACAATCAATTATTGCTGGAATATTTCGTTTAGATACAACTTGTTGTACAACTGATAATTGTAATCGATCAAAAAGAATAGTAATTAAACCATTATTTATATTTTTTTTATTTTTTATATCAATTCGAGTTTATTAAATAAAAAAAAATATCTTCAGACAAACACAAACCAAAAAAAAAGAAAAAATATCACACTTATTTTTGAAAATTAACACTATAAGAACCAGTCGATGGATCTTGTTGAAGTTTAAAATTATTTGTTGATAAACCAAATGGTTTTAATACCATATTTCCCAATTCTTTTAGTTTACCTAAACAATAGAAAAATTTTATTATTGAATGTTTTTTTTTTTTTTTGTTTAAAAAATATTTATAAATATACCTAACATTTCTTCTTTTAATTTTTCGTTACGTTCTTTTATTTGATCGGGTAAAGTCTAATACGAGAGAAAAAAAAATCAAAATTAAAATAAAATAACTAAATCTTACATAAACTTCTTGTCGTGCTTGATTATTACTTGGATCAAGTTCAAGAATTTTTTGATAATCTTGTAATGCGTCTTCTAATTTATCAATACGTTTATAAGATTCCGCACGACGAACAAATGGTTTTACATAATTTGGATCAAATTCAATCGATTTTGTACAAGATTGAATAGCAGCTTCAAATTTTTCCTAAAAAACAATAATTTTATTTTCTCTTCTTTTTTTTAACTATATAAAATTCTTTTTTATTATACTATTTTCATTAAAGAAGCAGCACGATTGGCATAGATAATAGCACGATCACGAGTATATTTCATTGGACATAAAGATAATGCTTCACTATATTTTTGTAATGCTTGATCATATTCACCATTACCAAATAAAGTATTACCTTCATCCTTTGCTGTCTGTGATTCTTTATGACGTTTCTATTATTTAAAATAAAACAAAAATAATATTTATTCATTTTCAGTCAATTGATAAAAGAGATAGAAATACGTTAAAAAAAACAAAAGGTTTTTAAGAGTGTCTAGGACAATCGAATGCGAATTTCTTTTGAGAAAACAAATTTTATAAAAAATGAAATTACTTCTTTATCTTGTTCTGTTAAAAGTGCTTCACGTTGAGCAAGTAATTCTTCATCAATAAAATATGGATCTTCTATATATAAAAAAAAAATTTTCGTCTTTTTTTTATTAAATAAAATAAATTTGATTTTAACCTGGTGATTTTTTCTTTATTTGTTCATCTGTAGATAATTGTGAATTTAAACGATTATGTAAAAGTTCAGCTTCAACATCAGGTGCTGTAATAGGTGATTGTTTATGATTAAAATCAGTATCATGTGCATCAAAAAATGTATCATGATCTATATCATCTTTTTCATCATCACTTGAATCATACCAATGTTGTTGATTATGTATTGTTGATTCTGGTTCATATTCTACTTCATCAGTTTTTCTATTCGAAGTTGCCATCTAAAGTAATGAAAAGAATATATTTTGATTTTGTTCTTTATTGTTAATATATATATATATATGTATGTATATATATATATAACATGAATAAGCAAGAAGAAAAAGAGGAAAAAAAGTAGAATAATATATTATTCTGTTGTTTTATCTTTTCTTTCATAAATTAAATCTCACATATTTAATAGATACACATCGACAACAAGAACAAAAGAAGAAGAAAAAAAAAGAAGAAAGTTAGTTCATTTCTTTTTATGATGATGGTAAACTAGTTGGTGGACATTTGAAAACAAAATCTGATGGAAATAATTCAGCAGCTTTTGGTAACATTATTTTATATATTAATCGAATTGTACTTTCCATAACACCAGCTGCAACTTGAATATCTATAAGAAAAAAAAAAGAATGAATTTATATATATATTTTATGTAATAATATAATATATTTACCTTTCATTGGTTTTCTTTCACCAGCAGCAGCACAAGCCATATAAATTGATGCACCTGCTATTGAATCTGGTGCACGACTTTGTATATCGCAAATTTCTTTTGCACGTTCAGCAATATAAACAGCTGTTTTTTGAATAAGATTTTCTTGACGAAGTTCAAGTTGATTACAAAAACGAGGCTTTAAAAAAAAACAAAAACAAATAAAAAGAAAAACAATTATTTTAGAATTAAATCTTACCACCAAATTTTTAATATCAATTGATTCTGGTCGATTTGAATTTGGTAAGCTTTGAACAATTTGTTTAAAACATCGACCAATATCTTTTTTTGATGCACTTGTTGATATTGCACATATTTCTTTTATTGTACGTTGTGCACCTTCTTGTCGACAAGCTATATATATACATGTTGCAACAATAGCATCTTGTGAACGACCTCGTACACATTTATTTTCATAACATTGTTTAAATAGTGAAAATGCTCGATTAATTATTCGACTTGATAAATTAATACGTCCAGCCATTTGTCGAATAGCATCATAACCACTTCGTAATGCTTTATCAGCTGATGACATTTGTCGAGGTCCATTAGAATATTTTTGTTTACCAAATTCATCAAGTGCTCCTGCACCTGTTCCTAATGACATAACTGTCTCAAGATTATCACCATCAAGTAATGGATTTTCTACAGCACCAACACGACTCATATCTTTCGAATCTTTATCATTCGAAAATGTACGCCATTCAGAACCAACATCAACCATTCTTAATTAAAAAAAAAACCAAATCAAGTAATTATTTTTCAAAAACAAATACAAAAATGAATAGATTTACCATTAACATGCTTCGTTTTTGTAGCAATATATTAATATAAATATATACAAACGATAGCAAAAGATTTTGACTGATATAAATATCACAAAAAGAAGCGTAAGAAATTACATATTAATAGCGATACGCTACGTAGTATTCTTTTACAAAATGAAAATGATAAATATTAGACTTATAAAAGTATACTTTTTGTATGCCTTTTTGAACTATTTTGTATATCATAATGATTATAGAGAAAAGTTAAATGAAAGGTATGTTTATTCGTACTCATCACAATCAAAATTTAAGAATTCAAATTGTTTATCCAATAATTAGAATAGACGTGTTTTCTTTAGTCTATCTTTCAGTATAGAGGGAATCAATACTCACTGTTTGAGATTTTTGTATAAATTTATATAACTATAGAATCATTGGAATTTCATAATGGTTAATTGATAAAGTAAGTAATCATTCTCAAAATGTTGCATATGACAACTTATCTTGTGAAACATGTTCTAAAAGGAGTATCGAAATGTACTCTCTCTTCCACAGAACGTGACAGGCATTAGATTAAAAATATCACGGGTTGTGAGAAACAACCTTAGCACCAGCACGAAGGTAACAAGCGTCTTAGCAAAGCCTTTCTTCATCATAGATGCTTTAACAACGACCAGTCACGATCTATGATAAATATCTTAGGAACGCTTCAATCTTATCGTAGACACAAATAAGTATCTTAGCAAAATCTTCATCATAGATAATGAGAAATACGTTAGTAAACTCCCTCATTTACGGTATAAACAGCTCGATTGTGTTTCACATTTGGATCACACAGAGATTGCACTGATAAACATTTTTTTAAAAACCATTCATAACGATTATGAATATATTTTTTACAGTTGTATACATTTCTTTAACAGCGATCTATCATGACCGTACACTGAAAGTTGAGTTTCCGACATTAAAACCCTGGATATTTGAATTTCAATCTCATCTTCATATAAGACTCAATTGTCCAAGATTCATCTTTCATATCACATCCTATCATAATATTTTTCATATATAGATACAAATCTATATGAATATTTCCTACCGATCTCCAACAACTAAACCACATTCTGGACAAACCATATCGCCAGCACGATAATCTTCAACTAATGCTGCTTCCGGATGAAATCGACATGCCAATTGTTTAACGTATCTAATTAATATATAATTAAAAATAACCAATAAATTTAATAGAAAATCTATTTATTATACCGTGACATATTTGACTATTACTACTTGTTAATATATTATATTTTAAAATATATCTAGAATTAAAAAAAGAGAAAGAATTAAACAAAATCATCTTCCATCATGTCAATCTCTATATTTTTTTCTCATGATCATTTATCCAAAAAAAAAAAAAGTGTTATTCATGTTTTTTTTTCTTGCAAAATGTACAAAAAAAAACAAACAAACAAAATACTGGCGTTTTTCTTCTTCTCTTCTAACAATTTGAAATAATCAAAGATCAAGAATGACAAAGACGGATAATATGTGTATGTATATATGTATATAGTTTTTAGTGAGAATAGATATAAGCGCAAAAGAACAGAATAATCAACAAAAAAAAAAAAAAGAAAAAAGATAATGAAATAAGGAATGAATAAAATCAAACAAACATACATATTTCATAAATAGACATACCTCATCCGGCTAGTCTACACACGAAAAAAAAAACAAATAAGACTTATCACACAATATATGTGCAGTTAGAATATGAGTCTTTTCTTTTTTAATTTAGATTATATCACAGGATTGACCACCAGGATGTTTTTCTTTTTAAATAAGGTGCTAATCCAATTCTTTTCTTTGCTTTTTGGTTCTAAGAGAATATATTCCGATTATTATTATTATTATTATTATTATTATTATTATTATTATTTCGATTTTGGTAATAATCTCGACGATTATTATTATTATTATTATTTGGTGGACCTCGTCGAAAATGATGTTCTCTACTGTTCTCACGAGAAGATGATATTTGATGTTCATTATTATTATTATTAATATTATTATTATTATTATTATTATTAGGATTAGGATTTGTTAAATTCGGTCGTAGTTGTTGACCAATAGCAGATACAAAACGAACAGATGGTGGTTTAGAATTTACTGCTGCTGATGCCGATGATGATGATGGTATTGAATTCACGATTGGATTAGACAAATTTGGTGGTGGTGTAGTAAACGTAGCCGGTGGTGGTGTTTGATAAAGTGAAGGATCTAATTTAAAAAAAAAAAATTATTTTTCTTTATTTTTAAAATGTATATTTAATTTACTAGTTGGTGGTGGTGGTAAGCCAAGTGTAAGAGCATTTGCTATTAGTTGTAATGGAAATGTTGGAGGTGGAGGTAAATTGAAATTTATTGGTAAGTTTGGTAAAAGATTAGCTATTGAATTAGGTGATGGAACTAGAAAAAATAAAATTCGAAATTTTTACTTAGTTTATTTTAAAATCTTACCATTAGCTGTTTCATTGCCAGCAGTACGTGTAACATTAAGTAAAGCGGAAAGAAAATTCGGTGGTGCAGATAGATTAGGTGTTGATGTAACAGTTGGATTTGTTAATGTTGATGATACTGTTGTTGTTGTTATAGATGTGGACGGATTTAGTAATGTATTTGATGTTGTTGGTATTGAAAGATTATTTGTCGTAGTTGATGTTAAATTTCCTTTAGCTTGTGCAAGTATTTGAGCAACTTCAGGTGATACATCTCCAAATGAAAATGATGAAAGACTCGGTGTAACTGTACTGTTTGTTGTTGTTGTTGTTATTGAATTATTTGTTGAAACTAAAGGTATATTTGTTGTGGTTGTTGTTGTATTATTGCTGTTTACTGATGTTACTTTGCTCGATATAGCTGATGATGTATCCTACATATATATGTATATTTATATATAATATTTTTTAAAGATTTATTTTTATAATAAACAAACAAAATCAATATTATTTTATATAATTTTGTTGATATTTTATTTTTATTTATTTTTATTCTTACATCTTCAAGTGGAATCAATTTTGGTTCAACTCGTTCGATATTGTTAGTTCCAATAAGATCTCCATCTGGTTCACCTGGACTATCAGGTAAAAATGAACGTATAAAAAGTGCCTGTAAAACAGTTTTTTCACGTTCTTCTTGTACAAAACGTTCTTGTGAAATGACTTGTGGAATTTGTATTGTATCAGGCAAGAAAATTTTTATTAAAGGTGGTAATGGTATTAAAAATTGTTTATCATCATTATCATTTGAATTCATATCTTGTACACCACGTCGTTTACGCAAATCACGTTCCATAACTTTTTCAAGTTGTGCTATAGATATATTAGCTGCACATGTACGTGCAAATACATGCATATCAGATAGTTCAGAATCATCTACTTCAAAAAAAGATGTTTGTACAAGTGTTTGATTTTTTTCATCAGCCCAAATGACTTTTTTTTTAATGACTTTTTTAACACCTGGTTCACTTAAATTACTTTTTATAATTATATCTAAATAAATAAAAAAAAATAAAATAATCAATAAGAAAAATTATTTATATAATACCTTTATTTGTTTCATCAGGTTTTGGACTAATTATTGTTTGATTATCGGATATATTTAGTACATCATCGTCGACAGACATTGGTGGTGAAGCCTAAATATTAATATATACATATAATATAGAAACGATTTTATTAAAAAGAATATATAGATTAATATCTAAGAAAGTCAAATTTTGTAGGAAAATCTCGCTTTTAATTCTTGACATTTTAAAAGAATATAGTGTTCAACACTTAGACAGACAAACGAAACATCTTTGTATCTGAAAGCATGCTAGTTTCCGTAAAATATAGAAATCTGTGATTACGATGACACATACTTCTTTGTCTGCAGCCATATAATTAATATCCCAACGTATAGGAAATAAAAAACAAACTATAAATGCAGGAAATATAACATTATTGAAATACTTCTCATAGAAATTATTAGACGCCGTGGCTTCGAGCAATAAAAGAGATTACTTTAGAATTCACTGAATTTGTCTCTGAAATAACTTAATTTGAATACGTTTTCACGCAACTATCAGATATACAAATTTGAAAATTTTCATTGAGCATCAAAACTATGATTGAATTCGAATTGAAAAGGATTCATTTTTCAATTATAAATTCAATATATTACTTAATTTTATATAAAATATTTATAAAAACATCAAACAATTATAATAACATTCAAAGATTTTTCAAAAACAAAAAAAATATCTAAATGTTATATTGTAATTTGAAAATCTTTTTTTTTCAATAATAGTTACAATATTAAATTTTACAGTAATATCTATCTCGAATAAAACTTTTAAATTTAAAAAAAAAAAAGAATTTATTTACAAAAATTTCTAAATAATATAGAATAACATTATATATGATTTTTTGTTTTCTTATTATCTCACCTTTATATTTCCCATATTATTTATTCGCATATCAGTATCAGCTAAAGTAGTCTGTTGTAATTCATTCGATTTTAATCGTTTATGTTCTTTATATTGACTTAAAGAAAATTTTCTTTTTCCTTGTTGAGAATTAAGTTCATCACTCGATTGTCGATTTAATGTTAGACCAACTTTTGGTGTTTGATTTGTAGATGAACTATCAATAATTTCTGTTGATAATGGTGGTGATGGTACACTAGAATTTGTCCTGAAATAACATAAAAGAAAAAAAATTTAAATATACACATATAGATAAAACAATAAAAATATATATATATAGATCGATCGACAAAGTCCGTCTCTATAATTCATTATATAGCGCATTACAAGTTGATCATTTTGTTTCAATAGAATTTTTCATTTTATTTCTTCATAGAATATATAAATTACATAAACAAAACAAAAAGAGAAAAAAAAAAGATCTTTATCTAATAAAAACCTACCGTATTTTGTTTTTCATTTATATATGAAAAACAAAAATGACCTAATTATCTTGATATTGATTCCTAAAAGCTAAAAAATTATCTGAACATTTTTGAAAAAAATTAAATAAATAAATCAAAAAAAAAATATATAGAAACATTGACAGATCAATACAATTTAAAAAACAAAAACCAAAAAAAAAAACAACCAATAACAATAACAAAAAAATTGTATAACGAAGAAAAATAGAATAACCACGGACTTTGTCGATCGATGATACTTTTTTTTTTTTGGAATTCTTTCTAAAAGAAAATGAATAACCTACCTTCCTAATTTAGGTATACGAAATGTTGATGTAGGTCGATTCAATGTATTAGTTTTATTTAAACCATCACTATCATCTACATCAATTGATGATTTCATTTTTGTTGTATCTAGTTGTATTTGATTTGAAACACGACGATGTGTCGGTTTTCTATTTGTTGTAGGTCCTATATTCTCTTCACTTTTACGTTTGTTATTATCTGTATTACTATTACTACTACTATTTGTGCCTGTTGACGATACTGCTGTCAATGTTGCGGTTGTTGCCATTTTTTTATCATTGAATATATATGTATTATTATTTGATGAAAGCAATGTTCGTTCGTTTTGATTCAAGTTTTGATTTATCAATGAATGTTTATCGACAAAAATTGATGATCGAGAAGAATTTGAAGATGATTCTAAAACAAAAAAAATAATTTTAAATTATTTATTTAGAACAAAAAAGAAAATCAATAAAAAATTCTTTTTTTTCTTATTTTAAATATAATATACATACGATTAGTATTAACTTGTGAAATAGTAGGAGGATTTTTTATATTAAATACTCCTTTTGTCGACCAAATATCGTATAAATGACGAGCACTTTCACGAATATCTACAAGAAATTAAATAATATTAAGGAATTATTTAATAGATTATAATATCAATCGATAATTTATATAAACAAAAGAGCGCGCTAAGCATCTTCAACTTGAACACTTTGAAAATTAACCTCAATATATTAAAGAGACAATCGCATATGTCCTCTTTAAAAAAAGTATATTAAATATCTTTTTTATTAGAATTCATTATACTCTTTTCAATCTATTTTAATAATTATATTATTTTTTTTCTTTTTCACTCGATTTTAACTTGTTGTAATATATTTGATGCCAAAAATTCTCTTTTATTTTTTCTTTTATAAGAAATTCGATGATAGGTTTTTTTTTTCTTTTTCATTTGATATTTACACCAAAAACACTGACCCTTTTCTTCCCCTGACTCAGCCGATGCAAGTTCGGCTATTTTGAGCTGTAGCTCGTCGATATCATTCTGTGAAACATTATCAATATTGAATGGTAATTCGCCTAATATATTTAATGTATCGAGAAGAAATGCATGATTATGTTCAATACTAAAATCTGAAAGCCATTTGATTAAAATTTGATGACCATTAGTTTTTAAAAACCTAAAAAAATTAATGAGAAATTGATTACTAATTCTATTTCAACTAAGTAATAATGAGAAAAAATGAACAAGAAAATCAATTATATTATTATTTTACATACGTTCTTAAAATTTCTTCAGATTTTGTATGATTTAATATTTGTAAATAAATTGCTTTATTGACTAATTTTTCAGCTAATTTCATTAAACTAAAAATTCAATATATTTATTTTATTATTATTATTGCAACATACGTAATAAATTGTCGAACAACTCGATCATTTTTTAAACCACCATTAGTATCTAATAAATAAACGATGGTATTAAGTAAAACAGTTGGATCAACAGGAGTCTATCAGGAATTAATAAAACAGAATATATATATATTATATAAGAATTTTATTTCGTTGGCTGTTAATTACCATTTATCTGACGTATTGACTAAGATGTAAATCTAGAAAGATGAGACATTTTTACTTGACATAGAACTACATATAAATGTAAGTAAGTAGTCGGCCAACATTGAAGAAAAAAAACATACGAACAAATAGCAATTGCTCTTACTCTTCTGCTTGTCGTGTCGACGATGAATGATGAGAACGAGGGAGAAGAAGAAGAAGAAGAAAAAGAAAAAGAAAAAAAGCTCGGGTGGTCTGATTGCATTCGCTCGCTTAAGCGGACGAATATGTAAGAAGAAAAATTCATTTCTTCCTTTTTTTTACATGTTCGCCCATACAATGCACAGACAAGGACTGCCGCTTTTTTTTTCTTCTCCTTGTATTCTACCATATACAAGAAGATAAAGAAGAATCTGTATTTGACACTATCATATGATCATATACAGTGCGTAGGCTTATAAACCATAGACTCCTTGTAGGACATTATGATAAATGTAAGATATGGAAAAATGGATGCGCATATGGTTTAGAATATTTGAATAATAAGCAATAATATTGTCTTCTGACGCGTAGAAATCCTTCATATCAACTAAATGACAAGATTATTTTTTCTTCAATACAGACTCCCAATATGGACAACCTTAAATCAATTATAACATATCCATATGAAGAAAATCAATTGTTTAGATATTAAACTACTTATAAAAGATAATGTATTTCATTCAAACATTATCTCTAAAATTTGATTTCATTATTTCGAAATCAAAACAAAAAAAAAAAGATATTTTTTTTTTTGAGAAAAAATACATAATACATAAAAACAGAATAAAATCATTTACAAACTGATTATTGATCGCCAAATATAAAGTTAATCTTATTTTAATACCTAAACAAAAAATCTTTTAAATAAATCGTTTATATTATAAATTAACCATTGATAAATAATATATATATATATATATCCAAATAACATTTTATTCGTATATAAAACAACGATTAATAATCTTGTATTTCATAGAATGAGCACATGAATCATTCAACGTATAGAATGGCATCCAAGCAAATGACGTAAATATTACAAAAATTTGATGGATATAAACCATACAAGAAATAGAAATGACGAAATACTTATGCAAGTTATATCATTCTTGTTTAATTCTACCATCATTGAATTAATTGACATTGAAATTGTTTTTTATTTTCTTTCTCCGTTAAAAAAAAATACTGCATTTCTAAGTAACACAAATAAAAAAAAACGCATCAGAATTCTTGTTTAGATCATGCATACTATGTAACTAATAAGTATGATGTATCAATCAGAAATTGTGTTTGATCTGAAGATGTACAAAGCTACAGATCAATCAAAGCTCTCGATAGTTTTCGTAGATGGAAAGGGTAAAAAAATCTCGCAGGCAACCAAATGCATACAGCAGAAAAAAACATGGCAAAAGCTGTTTACTGAAATTTGCCAGATAGTTTTTGTGTGATAAGTCAAAATTTTCCCAGACGCAGTGTGAAAAGTGGGAGGGGCTAGTCTACCCCATCCCCTCCCATATCGAGAACCTTGAGTTCAATACTAAAAATAGAACGAAATGTATGTCGAAATCGAAATATTCTTTTATCAATCATGATTACACTAGTGAATGTGTTGACATAGAAATATTTCAGTAATTAAGTTACAAAATATTTTTTAAATAATTAACGTCTAACTTTAAAATATTCATGCATTCTAAATCAATTAATTTATAAAAATACTTTTAGCATAAGACATTTAAACCTATGCTAACACTCGTTATCAGTATTGGAATATTAAGACGATTTTCAATAGGATAGCCAATGAAATTTCTAGAACAATCTTGATAGTAAAATACTTTTCTAGATATCCTACTGAAAATCATGTTAATATAAAGTTACCTTGAACTTAGTATTTTTCACTAGGATGAGTTTATGAATATTTTATCACTTTTATATCATGTTGGTTCTAAAATTTAATATAACCTTCTAATTTGTATGAAATTGTATTCGTACTAGAAAACTCTGTGGAAATATTAACAGAGCTCGATATATTATTTTGAAACTCAGAAAATTTTTATTTTGATAATCATTATAATTTTTAATTACATTTTAGAATTAACTAAATATCTAAGCAATTAATATTCTAGAATTGATTTTTAAACGAATAAAAAATCTACTATTAACAATAATATTCATATATCGTTTCTTCACATTCTCTATTGATTTCCTACAAAAAAAATAAATAAATAAATAAATAAGAAATTAAATTTTAATAATTCATTTTCTAGATAATTTTCAATGAAATTATTTTTTGAACCATTTGTAATATTGAATATTAATAAAAAATATTTTGACTAAATATGTCTTTTCATTAAGATGTATACATCCATTTGATTTTATCTATAATAAATACACATAAAAAAGAATAAAATGAATATATAAATGAATCTTTAATCAAAAAAAAAAATTAAGTTCAGCCTATTGTAACCTTGCTGAGTTATAAGGGAACCTAATTATGATGAAATCAGTGCCAACCTATTCTCTTTTTCCTAATTGAATGTGATGTCGACATTACTTCAAAACCTGTTTGAGAGTTACTATGCAATTGAGAAAATTTCAAAGAATCTACAATTTTTATAAATTTCAGTTCATTAGAAAACCCTTTAATGAAAGTATGATGATTTATAAATTAGAAAAAACGCGCGAAAAAATGTGAAAAAGATTATCGGTCATTTTTTGTAGTTTTAAAAAAAAATTAAATTTAGATATCTTAACTTCATCAAATATTTTTTTCAAACTGTGTTTTAAAACAGATTTTACTCTGTTGTACTGCACTAGAAATAAATTTTTGACATCATCTGTGAAAATGCTATTGATCTCAACATTTCTGAGGATACTATTCATCTCATGAAATATTAGATTTTAACAACAAAATTTTCCAATATTTTTAATATAAATATCACTTGCTTTATCTGTTTTTTTGTTTTTTTTTTCAAGGACATTTGTTTCTAATGAATATTCTCATTTCAATATTCAATGAGATTTATTATATAAAAGAATGAAAATTTTATTATCTAAAAATAGAATTAAAAAATCAATATATGAGTAAATTAATGTCTAAAACAATTATCATATCATTCATATATTTGTCAAGTTTCTTTCATTTTTCTTTTTTACTCTTTATGTACACCATCTTGTTTCGATATACTAAATATTAATCTCTTTGAAGATTAATAATAATCTTGAAAATAATTTTTTATCTTTTTTATTTATATAGCATAAAAAAAATTTTCTATTTTTAAATTATTTTTTATTAATTAAAAATTAAATATCTATGATAACAAACTGCATAAATATGTTACATATTTTAATGAGTCATAATTATAGTTAACCAATGAAATGATTTATGACATTTTGATTATTATATTATTATGATTCTTTCTTTTCTTGTCAAAAGAGGACGTTATATATATAGTTTTTCTTTTCTTTTCTGATTTTATGTTCTTAAAATAAGTTAAAATTTTTTCATTGTTTTTCAACAAATATACTTCATGCTGATTCATTTCTATTTGCCTTTATATATTTTCTTATTTTTATTTGTTTGCTTTTATTGTCGAATAGTTTAGCTTGTCGATCAATTGATGAGAAGAAAAAAAAAAAATGGTTGTTTTTCATCTTGTCCTCCTTATTCTCTTTATTCTTCTTTGTCATTTATTCGATCGTTTGTTCAATCTAGGTAGTGTTAATTAGCATATGTCATTGATTTCTTATCGTTCGTTATTTGTCTGTGTATTTCATCGTCATCATCATTGCTCTCGCTTTGCTAATATGTATATATATATATGTTAAGATATGATTCTGTTCTCTAGTCGACTACTATTACTGTCATGAATGTGTAAATGCTTTTCAACGAGTTTTTTTCCTTTTCTCCACTCGTCTTTTCTTATTAAGAAATTATTTGCTTGCCTGTTTTACACGCTCTACAATTTTTGTCTTTTCTTTTTGCGATTGATCTCACATTTATTCTTTTAATATATTTTTTTTGTCTTCTTGTCATCGTTTGCCTGATGTTAACTGATTAGCACTTCTCATTCTTTTATCTTTTTGCAAGCAAAAAAACTCTTTTTGACGTATATCATTTACCAAGAACAACGACAATAATAATGATGATGAGAAGGATGAGAATGAGAAGTATAGAATAAAAAGAAACACGACTACACTCAAGTTGTGTCAACAATTCAATAACAACAACAACAACGTTATTGCATATATTCATACACATTTAATCTCATTATCTTTCACATCGTCAATTCTTTCTTTCCTTCTTTTCTTTCGTTATTACATACATTCACACCTGTATTGTATCTTAAATGTCTGCCGATGAGAATGAAGAGAATATACTCTCTCAGGTCAAGAACAAGAGTGTTCATTTTTAATAATAACAGTGATTTGTGTGCTCTGACGTGAATTTAAGTATGTATGCGAACGTGTGCATGATGTGCATGTGTGTATGTAAGTAGAAACGAGCGAACGATGCGATGAAAGTGACACTTGAGAAGTTCGGCTAGCTTGCGAGCTGACTGACTTGATTAAATCAAAATAAAGCAGCGGACATATATACACACATACTCATATATTTATGTAGACATAGAAAATAATAGAATAAGAGAAAAAGAATAGATTTGAACATCTATAAACGACGCCAATTGGTCGTACTCTTAGTGAGAGCAAACAATAACCAAAAAGAAAAAAAGAAAAAGTAGTTGAACAGGCAACTCAAGTCGGTTAACATTTCATCTTTATATATATATACACCCATACACATCATCTTCTTTTGCATGCACGCATGATTCCATTTACTTTTAATAGCAATAGACCAATGAATAAGATAGAGAGCACTCGTGCGCTCTACTAAAAGATTCGCACCACTACATCATTTAACTTGTTTTCTTCTTCTATTGTCAGTCATTATTCAAGCGTTGTATTGCACGGTCATTCGATTTTTACAGTTACTACTACCATCATTATCATCAATCTTAGATCTTTTCCGTTTCTATTATTCTTCTTCACTGCATTTATATTTTTGATGAACAGAATAGTAATAATATAGTAAAAAAAAGAAAAGAAAAGAAAAGAAAAATAAAAAGGAAAAGAAAAACTCTAATTCTAGACAATATTTGCACGTCATCCACACAGTTTATTCTCAAGTGGTTACATACTTTAACATAATCAGTTATTCACGAAATATACACTCATATAAGTCAACTTTCGATACACATGAGAATTTATTATTCCTATCGTATTATTGATTATCGTTATAAAATAGCAAACGAATAATAAACGGTTTTTTTTTTGAGTTTGTCGTGTTTTTTTGATCGATTCTAATCTACCTATGTTCTTAATCGGATAATACTTGACGTAATTAAATTGTGTTTGTCTTTTAATCAAATCCATATGTCAATCTATAATTTCTTGTCAGTACTTCTTTTTTTCTTCTTCTTCTTCTTCTTCTAAATGCTAATCGCCCTTGACTACCAATATATATACAATTATTTAGAATAAGCATGCGCTCTTATCTGATGCATGTTGTCCTCTGGGTATATATCTATGTGGATCACGAACGACAACTTTTGATCTTTTTCTTTCCTATATTGGATGATGGTAGTAGTAGTGGCCTTTTGTTTTTTCTATCGATCGCGATTAATTAAGTATCTTTTCTCTATCCAGATCGTGTGTGTAAATTGGACACTTGTAGTCGGATGGAGAGAGTAACACGCATTTGCTTTACACGCCGTCGACGACGACTAGTGTGTTTTTCTTTTCCTGTATATATATATATATATGTAACCTTATCACTCGCCAGCAGTAGCAACAGCCATACTGCCGACAAGATGCGGACACGTCAGGTCACGACAACGACGACGATTATTTTCTTCTCTTCTTCTCTTCTTTATCGTCGTCGATTTTCTTTTTCCGATGTGACGCGCACTACTGCTTTTCTCTATCGTCGACTAATAGAAAATGATTAGAACATGTTCGTTGTTCATGCACCCTGTTGTGTTATTCTAAGATAACATATTTCCAATATTTCATCTCAATCATTTCTTTTTTTTTGTTTTTGATTCATATCCACGTGTTATTATTTCAGTAATAATCAATCCGTCAAGTATTTTGAATTGATAGATTTTTCATGTTCTCTATTTATTCTTTTCTAAATCATTACATACATCATAGTAACATATCGCGATCGTTGTATTTATTTAATTTCTTTAACAAATAATTGCAAAAAAAGGAAAAAAAGAAATATAAATTTTCTTTTCTTTTTTCTCCTCTTTTACTTCTTATCCTTCAAATTTCATTTTCGTTTATGTTTTTTGTGAATGTTGACATTGTTATTCTTTTTTTATATTATTTCTTTTTGATGTTTATTCAACATCGCCATCGTGCGCAACTGAATAGTTAAATTCGTCAAAATTCATTCACATACGAATCTCAAACTTACTAGTAGCAATTTACATCAATCACCTAAACAACACGACGATCATTTATTGAATTTGAATAGTAGTAAAAAAAAAAAGAAACTTAATAGCGGCACCGGTTCCGCTTTATCTAATACCGGCGGACAAGAGAAAATATCTGGAAATATGTTTTCTGGACGTAGTGGTCCACAGGTATAAAAGAAAAAACAAAGAAAAAAAAAATTTATAACTATTTTTTATAATATATATAGGGTTCTCAGGTAGATTTCAGTATTCTTGAATATTGTGATCGAATTAAAAAAGAATTTAATTTATTACAACAACAATGTCAAAGGTAAATATGAAAATATAAATCTTATTTAAGATGAGATTTTATTTTTTTTTATAGTTTGAAATTTGATTGTGAAAAATTAGCACAAGAAAAAATTGAAGTTCATCGTCAATATGTTATGGTAAATAAATTATAAAAACAAAATTCTTATTGATTAATTACTTCTTTTTAGTATTATGAAATGTCTTATGGACTTAATGTTGAAATGCATAGACAATCAGAATTAGCTAAACGTTATTTAGCTATATGTCATCAAATTCTTCCATGTCTATCACAAGAAGTATAATATTGAGAAAAAAAGTTATTTGTATTAATCAATTTTATATTTAGCAACAAAATCAAGTAGCTGCAACAGTTGAGCGTGCAAAACAAGTTACAGTTGCTGAATTAAATGCTATTATAGGAGTTAGTTAATTAAATTTTCTATTGATAAAGAACAAAAAAAATAAAAAAACGTAACATTCTTCTTGTTTGTAATATTTTAGCAACAAATGCATGCTCAAGGTGTTGCTTTTCCTCATTCTCATAATCAAACACCTCATTTTGGTGCATCACCATTTGGTTTACCTGGAACTACTGGTCTTCCTCCAGGTCTTCTTGCTTTACAAGGTGTTGCAGCAGCTGCACAACAAGCATTTCTTAAAGATGAAAAAGGTTTTTATAATTTAAAATTGTTTTTTTTTCTCTTTTATTTATTTAAAGTATTTATTGATTAATAGATAATCTTGAACGTACATCAACATCGTCACATAAAGTATAAAAATAAATCAAAATGAATATAAAATTTTGTTGTTTTTTTTTTCCTTTTAAAGCGTAATGTACATTCACCACATCATATAAATGAGAAATATC
The DNA here is from genome assembly GCA_022393335.1 of Macrotrachela quadricornifera. Classification (NCBI taxonomy): domain Eukaryota; kingdom Metazoa; phylum Rotifera; class Eurotatoria; order Philodinida; family Philodinidae; genus Macrotrachela; species Macrotrachela quadricornifera. The sequence goes on along the minus strand of JAJEKB010001016.1, from coordinate 1,198 downwards.
GTGGTCATAGTCGTTCACCACTTGAATCAAAAAAACATAAACGTGATGAAGTATTTAAAAATAAAAAAAAAATTTTTTTGTTTCTTAAGTTTTTTAATAAAACAAAAAAAATTTATTATTTTATAGGAAAGTGAAGGTGAAAAAAGTGATGGAGATTTAGTTGTTGATGATACTAACGAGGTAAAGTTTTAAAAAAAAAATTTATTTAAAAAATAAAAATAATATTTTTTAGAACGATAAACAATTAACTAATGGTTCTCGTTCACCACATGAAAATGGTGATTCATCAAAAATAAATTCGACTATACGTAATAAATCATCACAAAATGATGATAATAGTCGAAGTCCACATAGTGATAATGGTTCAGCACGAAGCACACCTTCACAAAAAGTAAAATTAATTAAATTTTATAATAATAAAAAAAAAATTCTTAATTTTTTTTTTCAATTAGGGTAGTGAAAAAAGTGGTTCAGCGCCAATAACAACAGCAGGACTAACGAATACATCATCGAGTGGAAGTTCAACGAACAAATCAAGTTCACGTAGTGGCATTCGTCATTCACCTAAATTACCCCGTATGTCATCACGTCCTCCTTTAGCCGAATCTGTTTCTTAAATAAAAAATATGATCAGTGTGTGTGTGTATTCAGCAGCTGCACCATTTGGATCATTCGGAACATTCATGCCGGAAAATTTTGCTGCATTGGCTGCTAATTTCAATACGATCTACGGTGGAAATCCAACAAATTCACCTCGAAATTCATTGAACGAATTTTATTCAGCTATGCGTTTACCAACATCACAACAACAAACATTATTAGCATCAACAAATGCAGCTGCAAGTGGAAATTTAATTGAAAAAAATGGTACGAAACAACATTATTCATATCATTGTGAGTCATATGAACCATCATTATCATCATCATCATTACAACCATATGTATTTCCATCGGATACATTTGATACGAATGATTGTCCACGTCGTATAAAAGTTTTAAGTCATTTAATACATGGTGATGTTGTTTGTGCTGTAACAATATCAGATTTAAATAAGCATATTTATACCGGTGGAAAAGGTTGTGTAAAAATTTGGGATTTAAAAGAAAGTATAAAAGATAATAATAATTCATCAATAACAATGAATAAACCGATTGGACAATTTGATTGTTTGGTACAAAGTTTTATTTGTAAAAAAAA